>JAIUZE010074828.1:0-79718 GCA_022085475.1 Heliosperma pusillum
CGTCGAGTAAATCGGAATTGTTACCTTAGCTAGCAAAACCCACTTAGCACAAAATAATAAGAAGTAATAATTAAGAAAACCCTTCTACTAGTCTTCACCCAAAATATAAGAGTCCCCAAATTCGTCTTCAAACTCTTCCCCTATAAGAAATAACAAGAAAAACAATTATTAGAACTTAAACTAAATTTCTCATAATTAAAGTGTTGAAAAAGATCTTGACGGAATTGAATTTAAAACGTACTAGAAGATGGAGAGCGAAGAGGAGATCCTAGAAATATAAATTAGGAAGGATTTAATTAAGAAATGAAGGATTTATGGAGGTTTTGCTCAAGAACGATGAAGAACAATTGATGAACGATGAAGAACACGAAGAACGATTAAAGAAAGTGATATTTTGATCTTTATTTTATTTGTTGAAAAGTGAAAAGGTGTTTGTGAGTAAAGTGGAGTGGAGTTGGACGTGAGTTTATAGACAAATAAAGGTGTTGAGTTTTAAAATTGTTGTTCCGTAATTGACTCGCGTTTAATAATTATTTTACGGTAAACGATTTAATATAATTTACGATAAAGTAAATATCAAGATATTATGATATTAAAATGAAAAATAATGAAAATATCAAGACTTAAGAGTGGTAAGGGAGCAGTGTGATGTTGAGCTTGTCGGGTCCGATTTCGAGCGTTTTGCGTAGTTTTCGTTAACTGATCGATAAAGTAAAATAATATCTAGATATTATGATATATTAATCAAAAGAAATAAAAATATCAAAGTCTATTAGAGGAGAGGGTGAGCCGTGTGGGTAAGGTGATCATCGGGTCTGTTTTTGCTCGATGTGCGTAATTTCCGTTGACGGATCGATAAAGTAATTAAATATCTAGATATTTTGATTATTTTAATCAAAATAAATAAAATATCTAATGGTGAGTGGAAAGCGATGACACGCGCGGGTGACTCATGCCAAAGTCGAGTTTCGATTTTGTTGCGCGCATTACGATGCGTCGGGAATAGTTAAATGACGTGCGATTAAAAACCGTAAAAGTTATTCTTTAAATTCCGAATAAATTCAAAATAATTATATTAAATTATGATAAATCTTAATAAATCTAAATAAAAATAAATCAAAAATATTATTTTTTTTTAAATAAAATTTCGGTCTTCAAATCGCAAGACGAGTCGGGAAAAGTCAACGAAAGTCAAAATCGACTAAAAGTCGGAAAAAGTCAAAATGGCTTAAAAGTTCAGAAAAGTTTAAGACGACTTAAAAATAAATAAAAAGTCAATGACGACTTTAAAAAGTCAAGGAAAAGTCAAAGACGGTTTAAAAGTCAAGAAAAGTCAAAGATGACCAAAAACTGTCTTTTCATGAAATCTCTCAAAAATTCCAAATACGAACGCGGAATTTCAAAATACGACTCGGAACAAAATTTTCTATATTAAAAACTTAAGTTCTACTGAAAAGTATCCATAAGCTATTGCTTAAGCAAATTGGGTACTTTTCGGGTTGTTACATCTCAACCCTATAAATAGCCTAGCCTCTACACACAAATAGATGTACAAAAAACACTTCTCTTCTCTCTTTAGTTTAGTTTTTCTTCTTTCTCTCATTTTCTTCTTAGTTTTAGTTTAGTTTTAGTTTTCTCTAGTTTAGTTTAGTTTAGTTCTAAGTTTGTATGGTTCTACTTGTAGTTGGAACTCAAGTTTTCGGGTTTGTATTTCCTATTCAAGTTCTTGTTCTATTTCAATCTTTGATCATCCTTTCCGGTAATCTTTATTCTCGTTTTTACATTATAGTTTCATTCTCTTTTATTATTTCCTTTATTATGTTTACCATTCTTAGTTTTATAATCTTAGTGTCCCTTTCATTGTTAATCATGCATAAGTAATCTTTGTTCTAGGGTGTAGGATAGCCATGTTATATTGATTAAAAGATGTTAATTGGATAAAAGAAATTGTGCCTTTAAAACGTTGTGTCTATGCATGTTTGGATTGTAACGATAGTTATCGATTTTTGGCCAAAATCATTTGACTAGTATGGAATTCTTTTCCAAGGTAGACATACGAGAATTGAATAGACAAAGCATGACATGGTAGATTAAGACCTAGTAAATTGCCTAAAAGCCTGCTAGACCATCTGATATATGATTGTAATGAACACATCATTCTTACGAACTCACAATGAATTATTTGCATGTTCCATATCCAATTTCATCAATATGTTAATCTACATGTGTGAACCTACTTCCCTAGATTCTTTTCTTTATTGCATTGTTATTATTTAGTAATTAGTGACAAACATTTGCCAATCGTCCAAGGTAGAGTTCTAACCACAACTATTCACAAGTATCTCCCGTCTCCCCGAGATCGACCCCTTACTTCCCTAACTGCATTTATTTGTTGTTAGCCTAGCCAAGGGTTATTTATCTTTGATTAGGGTACGCGACAACCCGATCAGGGAGCGTCATAGGCTCTGATACCAACTGTGACAACCCTCACGAAAGAGGAAAAGAAACAAGCACGCATGCATAAATAAGTGCGAAAATATGGAGTTTTAAAAACTTTTTACATGCCAAAAAATACGAGAAATGTCAAACTAAAACAACATAAGTACGAAATCAAAGTAATGAGTACAAACGGGAGCTAAAGTCCCTCAAATAAAGTCTAGTGAGTCTCGAAATATCTAAAGTAATCGATAAGGTCCACGTCATGATCGACGCCCGCTAGCTCACTCAAAGGAACCCCAAAAGAAAGCAACATTAGCACCTGTTCATTTATAAAACATGAAGTGTGTAGCCGGAATGCCGGGAAATGCCGGGAATGCCGGCTACACCTTCATACTCGCTAGGCTGGAATGCCGGGAAATGAGAGTTCAAAGCACCCAACGAGTAGTGCTCAAATCATTACATAAGGCAAAACCGGCTCAAATGGGGAACATACAAAAACCGTCACTAATCATGTGAGAAAAACATGTGAGATAATATATATTCTAAACATGAATATTTAATGACATAACATTGGTATATAAGCTAAATAAATAATATAAACCGTCTCGAATAAGAACAAAGGAGAGAAAGAAACAAAAAAGGAAGTAGAGGGTGGCAGCCAGCCTAGGTGACCGGCGACCGGCCACTTGACTGGCACCACCAAGAAATCCAAGAGAACAACATTTAAGGGCAGAGACTCCTAGCCGGTGGTGGTGACCGGCGGCCGGCCACCCAGCTGGGGGTCATCGTCATGCGCTAGAAACGAGAAGAGAAAGGAGGGAAGGTGTTCCCAGCCGGCTGGGCGGCGGCCGACTAGCCGGCTGGGGCACGCACAACAACATACAATATCAACAACATACATGGTGTTCCCAGCCGTCGGGGGGGTGGCGGCCGGGAACCTGGCTAGGGCACACATTTCTCTAAAATCACCAAAACCAACCAATTTTGAATTAAGGGGCTCCGAGCCGATTGAGGGGGGGTGCGCTGGCTAGGGCACACTGCTCGCGAAAACAAACCAACAACAACTACAATTCAATTTCCATTACTACCTAATCATTCCTATTATTGTTTATCATTATTAAATCTCAATAAATGCAACATAATCATATCCAATCATTACATGTGGTCATTTAAGACATATTATCACCCAACACAAGTTTAACAAGAATAAATGAATGAATCCAAAAACACAAATGTAACGTAGTATAAGATTAACATAGATTAAGAATATGAGATGGATTAAACATATAAATGAGTAGTAAACACATATTCATACGAAACTAACACAAAAAACTCATCTTTTCAAGACAATTACTATCTAACATGTAAGGCACATAATAGTGATATTGAATAACCCTTCACCTTTACCTTTTTAAGTCTTCAATAGTCTTCTTCTTCTTCTTCTTCTTCTACCAAGAAATAATCCTTGTCTGGATCTTGAAGGTCTCCTCCTACAAAATTAATCATAAAAGATGAACAATTTCATCTTGGAAAAAGATGAGAAGATGAAAGTGAGCAAGATTGGACTTTTCTTACCTTAAAAGAAAGAGAGGAAGAAAAGAGAAAGAATGAGATAAAAATTAAGAGCTTTGAGTGAGAATTGAGTGAGATATGTCTGAAGCTTGAAGGGTTCAAGCCTCAACAATGGTGAGAGAGAGGTTAGCGTTTTGATTTGGTGAGGATGAAGAGATGAAATGTTTTTTTTTTTTTGTAAAAGTTAATTTCATTAGCAAATCAACAATTACAAAGAAGATCCCCTAAAAATTATTACATCAATAGCAAATCAAGACCCCCTAAGCAAGTATCATTTCATTACTATTGTAACACCCGGAAATGTACCCTATTTTTCTAGTAGAAATATTTTACGAAATCTTTTCAGCAAATTTAAGTTTTAAATTTGAATTTTATGTTTCGAGTCGAATTTAGAATTTTCGAGTTCGTATTTAGAATTTCCGCGAGATTCCATGAAAATCCCGTCTTAAGACGAGTTTGACTTTTCTTGACTTTTGAGCCGTCTTTGACTTTTTGTTGACTTTTCTCCTACACACCTCACACAACTCCTTAACCTAAATTTCATTCAACACAAAATCAAACACAAACCAAATTTTACTTCTTCCTTAAGAAACCTTGCCTCCTTAGCTTTTTGATCTTTGAATCATCCTAGCGCTTTCATTACTCGATAGAATTCACGTAAGTTCGTCTCATTCTTCTCCCCGTACCTTCCTCTATCCGTATTGATATTAAAATCATCGTCTTTTTTGCTTTTCAAACTTTCCGTCTTTCTCAAGATGAATTTTAGTCATCTTTTACGATCTATATGTAGGTGGCGACCTCCAAGATCCCGACAAAGACTACTTTCTAATTGAAGAGGAGCTTGACGAGTAGTGAAGACGCTTAAAGGTAACGGTGAAGGGTTACTCGGTATCATTTACGTGTTTTACATGTTATCTATGCTAGGAATCGTGTTTAGAATACGATTAGTGAGTTTAGTAATTGTGTTGATGATGGTATATATCGTATGTTGAGATTTCATATGAGTTTTGATGATTTATGATAATATTGGATGATAATTGAAATTGGTTCATTAGGCAAAAATGGGATTTTCGTATGAATTGGACCCCAGCCGGTCGATCGGCAGCCGGTCAGACCACCGGCTGGGGCACCTGCTGTATATTATTGCATTTTTCGTGATTTTGAGAAATGACTTGGGTCTCAGCCGGTCGACCGGCAGCCGGTCGGACCACCGGCTGAGACACCCCTTTCCTTCCTTTGTTTTTCAATTGACCCTTTGGTCCCAGCCGGTCGACCGGCAGCCGGTCGACCTGACCGGCTGGGACACACTGAAGTTTTAAGTTGATTTTCGTATGAGGTAATGGCCTGAGCCGGTGGACCGGCAGCCGGTCAGCCTGACCGGCTGGCTCCTGCTGGAAGATGGTTATGATTTTTGTTTACGGGTTTCATTTATAATATTTCCGATGATTCATTTAACGTTATAATTGTACGTAGTACTTATAATATTCATGTTTTGGATATATTGATATTGTTTCGTTCGCTGTATCACATTGTGTGTGACGGTTTTTCGATATGTCCCACTTTGAGTCGGTTTTTACAAATGTTACGGTTTGAGCACTGTTTTGTCTTGTGCTTTGTACTCTCATTCCCTTGGATACCTTCCCGTTCGTAAGGCTGGAATGTCGGAACGGAGAGGTATCCTACTGCTTAAATGCATGTGTTAGTGGGCATACGACGACGTTGTTGGGAGTTGAACGCTATGCGTTGATCGACCCGGCAGTCAAATGTTGTGTACTTGCGAGGTGGTGTTATTTGCATGTAGCGTACCGCATGTTATGAGGCTTGAGCTCTTTTCCGCCTTTTTCGTGAATTGATCTACCGAGAATGTGGGTACTCGGCGTTTTCTTTGTAAGACCGAGTCTTGGGTGCGAAACGTCATCGCATGTCGAATCGGAAAATGTTGATTCGAGGAATATGGCCAGTTTTGGCAGGTTAGATTAGGAGCCGTGTAATGATCGTTCCTACACAGGAGGGGAGGAATTAGGTCTACATATTACAAAATCTGTCATCGTGATGAGTTTCCGGAAATGTGATCTCGTGGATGGCCTGTAATCATACTGTCTGTACACAGATTGCTAGTGCCGTTTCATTTACCGTGAGATGTCGGATTTGATGTCGCGTTATTTGAATGGCGTGATTTCATGATATTTTTAAGGGTCATTGCATTGATGGACACGTCAATGTATTGGTTCGTGAAATGATGATAATATGTTGTATTTATGGTGATAATCGCATGGACTTGACTTGTTGTCTGTCGAGTCTAATCTTATGCAATCTTATACCCTAACGGTGAGATGCAAGCCTTTAGTGAGCGTATTATTCGGTTGCCTAGATGTCTTTCCGAGTCTTGATAACATGATGGTTTCGGATTTGATTTCCATATGATCTTATCATTATATATTGGATTGCCTATCTATTCTTATCGTAACTCACATGGATATCTATATATGCATGATTTTACTTTTGTATTTCCTTATATGTACGTTAAAGGTGATATGGCTCGGAGAATCCGGAGTTACTCCCCACTGACTGTGGCGTTCATGTTTTTCATGAATGAACAGATTGCTTGCTTGGATGACTTTTTGGATATGATGTTTTGGGGTTCGGGTGTGAGCTAGCGGGCGTTGTCCCTGGAAGTTTCACCTCTAGACGATTTAGCTAGTTGTGCTAAACACTTGTTCTTTGCTAACATTTTAAGAGACCTCGTCTCTTTGTTATTTTCCGCACTTAGTTTGTAATATTTTGACACTCCTCGTTTTATTTAACTTGCATGTATAAAAGTTTTTAAAACTTCACATTTCCGCTATATATTTCACATGCTTGTTTGTTTTATATTTCCGCATTCGCGAGGGTTGTCACAACTATGTCAAGGACTTTCTCACTAGGACAATTATTAAGCCAAGCATATAACCTAATACAGACATAGAACTTGATTTTTCCAACAACTTGATCATGGGATAGAAAACGATCTGAAAAGAGTCTAGCATTACGTTCTTGCCAAATAAAATATATAACAACCACCAGAACACACCTAGCCCACTTCTTCCTCCACTACATGCCCCTGAAAATACCCATTCTGTATAGTTCATGCTTCAATGAAACTGGCGCCCTAGCCACTCCCAGCCAGCTCAGAATCTGCTGCATAAGTGTCCTAGAGTAGGGGCAGTTAAAGAACAGATGATGGACAGTTTCAGAGGCAGCCATACAAATGCTACATCGACTTACAATAACCAAACCCCGTTTAATCAAATTATCTTGTGTGGCAAGGCCATTCCAACCAGCAAGGACACTGATAAAATGATGCCTAGGCACAACAATAGGGTCCAACAGAGGCTTAACCCAACCAACCTTAAACCCCTCAGAGAAGAACATGTCATACTAGTGTTGAGTCTTCAGCCTTTTCTCCTTATACCCAGCAGCAAAGCTGTCAGCAGCAGCAACTGACCCACTGCACTGCAGAAATTCATCTCTGATATGCAGCAGAGACTTCCAAAATCCAGTATGAGTAGAACATGCTGGCGAGCTCCAAATCCCCTGGTTTTTCAGTAAATAAGCATTGCACCATCTGGTCCAAATAGAGTTAGGTTCAACCAGTAGCCGCAGTAGAGTTTTAAGCATCATAGCTTTATTCCAGCTAAGAAGCTCTTTGATGCATATGCCTCCCTGATCTCTTTTCCTGCATATTTTACTCCAACTATAGAAAACCATTTTCCACTGAGGTGCAGAGTAGCCCCAGAGAAAGGCTTTGCACATTTGGTTTATAGACTTAATAACATTTCTAGGTAATAGAAAACAGGCACACCAGAAATTCTCTATACCAAAGACTACTGAATTGAGAAGTTGAACTTTGCCTGCATAAGATAGTTGTCTGTTCAGCCAGTTATCAATTTTACCTTTAATTTTATCAAGCAAAGGTTGGAATTTATCCCTTTTGAGCCTGGCATAATGCAAAGGTATAACAAGGTACTTAAAAGGAAAGTGGTCCTCAGTATAACCTGTGGCCTGAAGAATAGACTGCTTCACCTCAGCATTAACACCTCCAAAATAGATGTTGGTTTTGGAGGGATTAGGGGTTAATCCTTAGACATCAGCAAATTGAGTAAGAGCATCACTAACAAGTTTAATATCAGAAAGATCTCCTTTAGTGAAAATTAAGAGATCATTAGCAAAAACCAAATGAGAAAGCCTGAGCCTGGCACACTTAGGGTGATAGTGAAAATTCTTCAAACTCCTCAACAGTTTTGAAAGGACTTCCATACAAAGAACAAAGAGAAAGGGAGATAAGGGATCCCCTTGCCTAAGTCCTCTTTAACCAGGGAGAAACCCCCTAGCACTCCCATTAAAGTTTAGAGAAAAGTGTGTAGTGGAAACACACTCCATTATCCAGTTGCAGAACATGCTAGGTAAACCAAATCTAGGAAGGATGTTCCTAAAAAAAGACCAGCTGACAGAGTCAAAAGCTTTTCGAATATCAACCTTGATAACACATCTGGGAGAAATCCCTTTCCTGCCATAGCCCTTAACAAGTTCATTACTAAGAAGAGAATTGTCAAAGATACTCCTCCCCCTAACAAAAGCTGCTTGCTCAGCTCCAACCAGGGTGGGCATAACAACCTTCAGCCTATTAGAAAGGATTTTACTGATGAGTTTGTAGAGGGTATTACAGCAAGAGATGAGTCTGTAGTCAAGCACAGAAAGAGGGCAGTGCTTTTTAGGAATAAGGGAGATAATAGTTGAATTAAGACCCTTATTCATATGACCAGTAGCAAAGAATTCCAATACAGCTTTCTCAATCAAAGGACCAGTAGTCTGCCAGGTAGCCTTATAAAAAGCAGCATTATAGCCATCAAGGCCAAAAGCCTTATTGTTATCCATAGAAAACATAGCACTCTTAATTCCAGAGCTAGTGACAGGAGCAGTCAGGAAACAGCAGAAATCAGCATTCAAGGACTGGATGGGAAAGTTATCCTCAGGGAGGTGGCTGCTTACCATGGTATCTGTACCCAGAAGATGTTGATAGTAAGCTAAGAAAGCCTGAGTAATATCAGTCTGATTCTCACATAAAATACCATCTTGGTCATAAATCTTATGAATGGCATTGATATTCCTTCTCAAAGCAACTTTGATAAAGAAATAAGTGGTACTAGCATCTCCCATTTTAATCTCATGAACTTTGGCCCTTTGATATGCAATCTGGAGCTCAACATTCTTAAATTTACAGTAATCTTTGTAAAGTTCACGCTTTCTAGCAAGGAGCAACTCATGTAAAGGATCTAGTTGGATTGCAATTTGGCAAGCCTCAAGTGCCTCCTGAATATTGGACACTCTAGTAGAAACACTAGAATAATGCTCCTGATGAAGCACCTTAAGTTTCTGCTTGAGGCTTTTCTGGCAAGCAATGACAGTCTGCATATAATGACCATAAGCATCAGTAACCCAGGTACTTCTCACAAGATCAGGAAACCTAGTATGGGACAACCAACAGTTTAAGAATTTAAACATTTTAGGGAGTTCCTCAACTCCACAATCTAGTTTAACCATAATATGAGAGTGATCAGAAATGCCTGGGGGCATAGCATCAGCAAAAGAGAAGGGGAATTTAGCTAACCAGCCCACATTAATTAAAGCACGATCTAATATCATCCATTTCATATCCATCTCATCCTGCTTGTTGGTCCAGGTAAAGCAACATCCAGTTGTAGCTAAATCAGTGAGGCCAGCAGCATGAATACCCTGATTAAAATCAGCAATGTCCTGGTATTCAGGAGGACAATTACTAATCCTTTCATCCATGGTACGAACACAATTAAAGTCACCCATAACACTCCAAGGATCAGAGGATTGATGAGCCCCCAAGAAGTCCCAGAGGTGTCTCCTGACAGCAACATCATTTGAGGCATAAACTATAGTAAAGTAGAAAACATCAGCACCAGTTTTAATCTTCAAGTGAATCCATTGGCTAGAACTATCCAAAATAGTGATATCCAGCCCTAGAGTCCGTCTCCAAATAACCCAGATTCTACCATTATGATGAGATTCATAATTATTAAAAACATTAAATCTACTAAAACGAGCAGCCACAACTCTTTTGAATTTATTCTCCTTAATATGAGTTTCTAACACACCTAAAACATCCAGTTTATTCTTAGTATAGAGATTGAGAACCTCTACCTGCTTGATAGCCTTATTCATACCTCTAATATTCCAGGTGCAAAGTTTCATGGGGAATGTATGGGTGGAGCGTCCTCAAAAACACTAACATCCTGCATAACCATGTCTTTTGCAACAGAAACATGTAAGCTGGGTTTGGGTTTCTTCCTCTTAACAACAGTGAAACCATCATTGATAAGAGATGCAACCAATTCCTTTGGGTCCTGAGAACTAACCTGCACAGGGGAAAACTGAGCAGGGTGCCGGGACACACTCCCGCCATACTCAGGTCCTTCCTGTACCAGATCATGTGTGGCTGTCCTAGGGCAGGCTTCCCCAGAAGGAGGGGTGATTATCTCACCACCATCCACTAGCGAACCAGGCGCCCTCTCACCACACAATAAAGAATTGCTCAAGGAATCAACCCATGAGTTCTGGCTTCCAGACCCCTCAGTAATTGATTCATCATGAACACTTCCCAAGTTCCTACCCACATCCTGCACCACTGCATCCTAAGGTGCCATATTAGGAATCACCCCAGCAGTAGAAGGGCAGACAATAACCTTGGGTTCCTCTTCATCATTTTTCTTCTTCAATAAGCGAAATTTTTTAGCCTTATGACCTAACTTATGACAGTGATTGCAGAAGTAAGGGACCCATTCATAGTCAATAGCTTGAAGAACATCACCCAAAAAGGGAGAACGAATCAAAACATATTCAATTCGCTTTTGTGAGACATCAATTTCTACCAGAATTCGAGCAAAAGAGAGCCTCTCTTTTCGTGTGGTAACTGGGTCAGCATAAAGTGGCGTACCAATTTTGCTTGCAATTTGCTGAGAGCTGATGCAGACCAAAATTGTGGATCCAATCCTGGGAGAGTAATCCACACCAGAACTACTAAAACATGCTCTAGTTCATCCGTAATAAGAGGATGCCTAGTTTTAAGAATCAAAGAACAACCACCTTAATTCCATGGACCACCATGAAGCACTGCCCCAACGTCTTCAGGTGTAGAAAACCTGAAGAAATACCAGGCTTTCTTATAGTAAATAACCACAAGATTTGAGACATGTCCCCAAGGTTTTTTGGTAAATTCCTTCACCTGAATGGTAGTCGGTCTCCCACCAAGAAACTGCCCCACCAGTGAATTTTTCCAATATAACAGCTCAGATTCTACATCATCCAAGCCTAGCACAACATTCTCCCCCTCGAGTGAGCAAGAATGCAAAGGCATTCCAACTTTCTGAGGGGTAACACGATC
This sequence comes from Heliosperma pusillum, assembly GCA_022085475.1. Lineage (NCBI taxonomy): Eukaryota > Viridiplantae > Streptophyta > Magnoliopsida > Caryophyllales > Caryophyllaceae > Heliosperma > Heliosperma pusillum. The sequence continues at coordinate 11,462 of JAIUZE010074828.1, forward strand.
TGCCCAAGTCATTCCCTTAAGTGCTCCTTGAGAGTCCCCAATTTTAGTTTGATTACTATCGCCCGTCTTAGAGATAATATGCTCTATTTGGGTTGAAGGTTGCTCTACAAAATCCGAACGAACATTCATAGATACAGGAATAGCTGGCGATACCAACGACGAAACGGTCCTAAATGCATCAGCAATTACTTCATTCACAGTGTTTGGCTTCGAGGGAGGGACAACTTCAGGAGAAGAAGCCTCAGTAGTCTCTTGGTGCAGATCACTAGAGCGACCACGCCGGAGAGGAAAGGGAGGATCACGCTTTTTGGGACGCGCCATAGTGAGAGGAGAATCCTAGAGAGAAGGACCTGAAAGGTAGACCTTGGCTCACTTATCATCCTAGTAGTTCGAGCTCTTGGGCATGGAGGAAGGTATGTGCAGTCAAGGAAACTTACAAGGAGGGGTTTCTAGATGGCAACTGGCAGGAAGGGGGAGATAGATATACAATTCTCAAAGGTTATAACTGGCTGGTTGGTGCTAATATACCTAGAGATTTGTATAGTTGTACTGTATGGAATAGGATGAATATTCCAAAACACTGCTTCATCTTTTGGTTGGAAGTCAAGGACAGATTACTCACCCTGGATAGAATAGGGAGAATGGGTTTTACAGGAAGGGTATGTTGTTTCCTGTGTGAGAGTCACATTGAAAGTCACAAGCATATCTTCCAGGAGTGTTGTTATGCACGTAAATGTTTTGATTGCCTCACAGTTTGGACTCAGATTCAACCTAGGGGAGGACATTCTCCTGCTGCAATGATCAGTATGCGGAAGCCTGCAGGATTCATCAGGAAAATTTTTTAGTCTTTGGTGGTGGCTGTTTACTATGGCATATGGATGAGTAGAAATAAGTGTAGGTTGGAAGGCTATGTCCTTAGGCCAGATAGCTTAATTCAGGGAATCAAAGTTCAGGCTAGGATGAGATTAATGCAACTAGATCTTAGGAAAATGAAGCAACATGAATATGTATGGTGTAGGAACAAGGAATTATTATGAGTTTCTAGGCTAGGAGGAAGGTGATAGATGAAGGTTTTGATTGTGTGTAATAGTATTGTTGTAGTGATGTAATGTTGGATTAGAGCTTTGATTAATATAAACTTACATTTGCACCAAAAAAAAGATAATCCTAGAGAGAGAGCCACTCTTAACTGACTTTAAAGTACTAGAGAGATGAAATGTTTGCTGAAAAGTTAGAGTAGAAAATAGTGAATATGGGTCAAGACTTTTGGTGAGTGGAAAAATATATAGGCCCAATGTTCAATACAAGGCCTAACCCACATGAAATTCCGAGTAAAATCCAAATACGGGCTCAGATTTGATAGATTAGACACGGATTTTACCCAACTAACTAAATTCTAATCTAAACATAAAATTAAAACTAACTATAATAATATAATATTATTAAATTATAAATACTAAAATCGCGGGTGATACAATTAACCGAGTTCTTTGGATTCATATTCAACCTGGCTAATATATGGTCTATTTGGCATCTGTGATTTCTTTCCCATTTATAATCACATTAGAAGTTAAATTCCAACAATTTTCATAATATATATTATTGTAACAATAAACATTCGGGTTGGGTTATAGTTGGCCGAGTCAATTCGGATTTCGGGTCAAGTTCGGGTCCTGAGTTCGGGTGTTGCGCCAGGTTCGCCTCGGGTTCGCGTCAGGTTATTAGGGTCCAATCATTTTAGATCGAGTTAGTTTTGCCAGGTTTAGTAGTATATGCATGATTAATGGACCGAGTTCTTGGGATTCATATTCAACCTGGCTAATATATGATCTTTTGGCATCTATGATCTCTTTCCCATTTATAATCACATTAGAAACAAAATTCCAACAATTTTCATAATATATATTATTGTAACAATAAACATTCGGGTTGGGTTATAGTTGGCCGAGTCAATTCGGATTTCGGGTCAAGTTCGGGTCCTGAGTTCGGGTGTTGCGCCAGGTTCGCGTCGGGTTCGCGTCAGGTTATTCGGGTCCAATCATTTCAGATCGAGTTAGTTTTGCTTGGTTTAGTAGTATATGCATGATTAATGGACCGAGTTCTTGGGATTCATATTCAACCTGGCTAATATATGATCTTTTGGCATCTGTGATCTCTTTCCCATTTATAATCACATCAGAAGCTAAATTCCAACAATTTTCATAACTTATATTATTGTACGAGAATCTCATGAAAATACCACTTTCTTAAAAAATGAAGTAAGCATAGCTCATATATATTAATAGTGACCGTTCTGATATAATCCATTTAGCGACTAAAGATTTAGCTACCATTATTCATATTGGAAAGAACCATTTATCGCAGTTAGTGACCCTCGTACTTAATGATCGCCTTTTATATCATCAATTATCATTTGACGTCGTCTTATAAAACTGTTGCAACTCGTCTTACATGAGTTAAGTGTACAAGAGTCAGACATATTCTACCGTCTTTATTAAGACAAGCATATTATTATTTATTTTTTTTAATTAGTTATGAACGTTAAATAAAAAAATGTATTTTGCAAAATAAGAATTCTTATATTGGTATGAAAAATAAAATTGTATTATGATGAACATAGCGTCAGTTGTATATCCAATTTAAAAAAAAATTAATTTTCAACTCTAGATATTTTTCGATAAAACTTTTTTTATTGCACGTTTTAAATATTCTTTGTAATATAATAAAAACTATAATGTAATATATGTTGTAATATAACTTAACGTTTCAATTGAAAAAGGTACCACATATGTCATATTCTATATACTCAAATAAACGTACATTTATTTATAAAATTAGAGGGATACACCTTTGGTATGTAACGAAAAGAATCTTACATGAATAATATAATTGTGCTATACAAAATGTTTTAATAACAAAATAAATTATTTGGACAAATTCATATGTAATTCAAAGCACTTGCAATTTCCCTTCCTCTAGTTTCAATGTTTGTCTTGACTAAACATAGATTTGCTATTCAATCAGATGTTGCGCCTAGCCTCCCAACATTAGATGTGTGACAACCCTCACGATAGCGGAAATAAAACATAACAAGCATGCAATTTATATAGCGGAAAATACGATATTTTTAAAACTTTTTACATGCCGAAGAAAGAGTACGAGGAATGTCAAATAAATACAAACTAAAGTATAACATACTACAAAGAGACATAGTCTTTAGTAAACTAGCTTAAGAACGTCTATGGGTGAATCGTCAAGTCCAACGCTCGCTAGCTCACACCCAAACCCAAAAACAAGCAAAGATCCAGCCAAGCAACCTGTTCATTCATGAAACATGAACGCCACAGTCAGTGGGTAGTAACTCCGGGTTCTCCCAGCCATATCAGAAATAACATACATAAACGGTAATAAACATGTAGAAGTATAATTATATATATATATATATATATATATGTGAATTACGAGAACTATAAATAAACATTTCGATATATTAAGCTATAGGCGCATGAAGTACAACTGTAAGCATCAGATTATAGATAGACTCGGGGAAGACACCCTTAGGCAACTATATACTCACTAGGGCTTACATCTCACCGTTAGTGGCATATACTTGATAAGATAGAGACTCGACATACAAACCACGCCAAGTCATCCATCGTTCACAAGAGTCAACATATAGGCATCCATCCAAACATACGATTATGGTAACATACTCTCTCACGGTTAATGACACGCACTAGCACCATGTACATAGCAAGTATGATCAATACACGTCCACGGGATAAACATTTCCCTGAACCATACACGATAAAGGTTTCGTATATGAAAGACTCATTTCCTCCCGGTAGGACGACGATAATAATACGGTGCTAGTCTAAACCTGGCCAGACTCTCGGAATAAACGTGTTCCGATTCGACATGCGATTAACATTTCGCATCCAAGACTCGGTCTAACACAGAAGCAGAGTACCCCAAATTCGATCAAACTACACGAAAGAGGCGAAAAGAGCACAAGAATCATAATCAAGTGGTACGCTACATGCAATGACATCACCTTACAAGGATACGACATTTGACGGCCGGGTCGATTAATGCATTGCGTTCGCCTCCCAACAACGTTGTCATATCCCCACTAAAACGTGCATACAAGCATCAAGGTTACACCTCCTCGTTCTGACATTCTACTCTAACAAGCAAGGAGGTATAGCCGGGGAATGAAAGTTCATAGCACTTAACGATTAGTGCTAAAATCAAAACATAGATAGAACTGACTCAAAGGGGGACATATCAAAAACCGTCCAGAAACATTTGATTTAAACGAGTGGGATATCATATATTCTAAACATGAATATTTAATGCTATTACGTAAATTTATACGATGAACGAACCGTACAAACTATTATAAGTGAGAGCATAAGGAACGAAATGGAAAAGAAACACAGGGTGTGCCAGCCAGTCAAGGTGACCGGCCGCCGGCTACTCGGCTGGCACTTCAGCAACATTCAAACAACATTAAAAATACAGGGTTGTCCCAGCCGGTGGGTGTGACCGGCAGCCGGCTACCCGGCTGGGAACACATACCAAACTGAGAAAAGAAAGAAAGATGGGTGTGTCCCGGCCGGTCGGCAGACCGGCAACCGGTCGGCCGGCTGAGAATTACACAATACCAAAAATTCTCGAAATACCAATTTCACTTCAGCCGTACTCCCAGCCGGTCGGCCGGGTGGGACTACAATCACACGAAATTCAACAACACTCATTGACAATCATCAACAATTATCAACAATCATAATTTCTAAAGCTACTCATTAAATCTAACCACATTTACAAACATCAAACCACATAACATGGATAATAATTGTCACTTAACGTTGGGTAACATCAATTAAAGCATTAAAACACATATTGATATCGAGTAACCCTTCACCATTACCTTTGTGCGTCTTCAATCGTCTTCTAAGTTTTCCTCCACGAGATAATAATCCTTGTCGGGGTCTTGAAGGTCTCCACCTACATAAAGACAACAAAAGATGAATACAATTCACCTTTGAGAAAGACGGAAAAATTGAAAATGAGAAAGACGATAATTTTATAGCCACACAAGGTAGAGGAGGAAAATAGAGGAAGATTATGATGAAAATCAAGGGATTTGAGTGAGGAATGAATGAGTAGTGTGAAGCTTGAGTTGATCAAAAATGGTGGTTAGGGTTTTGGTGGTTTATGTGAGGGTGAAGAGGATGAGTGGAAAAATGAATGGTATAAGGGTTATAAAAGGTGAGTGGAAAAATATGGGGGAAAAGCCCAAAATGCGGTTTAAGGCGTAACCCACACGGAATTCCGAGTAGAGTCCGAATACGATTTCGGATTTTCTAAATTAGACACAGGAAATTAAGTTCTAATCTAACTCTAAAATTACGCTAATCCATAAAAATATAATATTATTAAAATAAAATAGTGTACATTTGCGGATGTTACAAGCACCCCACCTTTTAAAAAGTTTCGCCCTCAAAACTTGAGCGAAAGAAAGATACCTTAATCGAATAGGCTTTGATATTTAGTAGGCAAAGTAGCTTCTGGTTCTCACGTCTCTTCCTCAACATTACTACATCTCCACAAACCTTTCACTAAAGGCACCACTTTACTTCTCAACGTTTTGTCCTTGCGATCTAGAACGTGGATTGGCTTCTCTTCAAAGGACATATTTGTTTCGAGCTCGGGAATTTCGGCTTGAAGAACATGGCTCGCGTCACTAATATACTTCCTCAATTGAGAAACGTGGAAGACATCATGAACTTTGCTCAAATTCGGGGGCAAGTCCAACATGTACGCTACGGCACCAATTCTTTTCACAATGTAAAAGGGTCCAATGTATTTAGAGCTCAATTTACCCTTTACACCAAACCTTTTAACACCCTTCATCGGAGATACCTTCAAGAACACTTTATCTCCAACTTCAAATTCCAACGGTCTTCTTCAAGAATCGGCATAGGATTTTTGTCGGTCTTGAGCAGCTTTCATCCAATCACGGATGACCTTCACATGATCAATGGTCTCCACAAGGACATCGGGATCTAAATGACGAACATCACTCAATTGATTCCAACAAATAGGACTTCGACACTTCCTTCCATAGAGAGCCTCGTAAGGAGCCATCTTGATCGAGGCATGGTAGCTATTAGTGTAAGAAAACCCCACCAACGGTAGACTCTTTTCCCAACTAGATTGGAAATCGAGTGCACAAGCGCTAAGTAAATCCTCCAAAGTCTAGACAGTCCTCTCGGTCTGACCATCGGTAGCGGCATGGAAAGCGGTACTCATTAACAACTTACTACCCATGAATTCTTGCAAGGCCTTCCAAAATCTCGAATAAAACCTCGGGTCTCAGTCGGATATGATCCCCTTAAGAACTCACCTTGATCGGGATGAATCTGGCACTCTTGGTCAAGCGGTCAACACCAAAGGGTCAAGGAAAGTCAAGGCGGTACTAGAATTCAAAGGGTCAACGAAACTCAACCAAGGGAAAAACTGGCAGCAAGAAACGCTGCCAGCTCCAGGCAACGCTGCCAGCGTCCTCACGACGCTGCCAGCGTCCATGGACGCTGCCAGCGTCCTGGTCTTAGGCACGCATTCCTTTATACACGAAAATTCCAACTTTCACTAAGGTTCAACATACAAAAATCATCATTTATCATCACAAACCATCAATTCTCATATCAATTATCAACTGACAACAACCATCATCAACAACACAATTCCTATGATTACTAACTTATTCTAAATACGATTTCTAACATAGAAAACACATTAAAACACGTAAATGATATCGAGTAACCCTTCACCGTTACCTTTACGCGTCTTTAATCGATTTCTAAGTCTCCCTCCACTAGATAGTAATCTTTGTTGGGGTCTAGAAAGTCTCCACCTACAATTAGATAATAAAAGATGAATATAATTCACCTTTGTGAAAGACGGATAAATTGAAAAGTGAGAAAGACGGTAATTTTATTACCAATTAAGATAGAGGACGATGAGAGGGAAAGATTAAGACGAAAATTAGCGGAATTGAGCAAGTAACGAAGGAGTAGTGACGATTTTGAGCTTGATTAAAAATTGAGTTTAGGATTTGGTGGTTTGTTGAGGAAGAAGGAATAAGTGGAAAATGAAGGAAGGAGTTACGGTTTATGAGGGGGATATAAGTAGGGGTGAGCAAAACCGGGTACCCGATACGGTTTTAAAAACCGTATCGGGTACCCGGTTTTTCCAAGGGAAAAAATTAATACCCGGATACGACCCGATTTAACCAGGTACCCGGTTTTCGTATACCCGGTTAAACCGGGTACCCGAAAACCGTATACCCGGATCCGGTTTAAATAATAATGGTCAAAACTCAAAATTTGATTTCGCAAAATTAGCAACGACCCATTACTAGGATGCCCATATAATCTATTAGGCATATTATTACGAAACAGAAGTACTTGCAAAGTTAGTTTTAAGATGCCAAAATGCAAACTTTCATCGCTTCACAAAAAACTTTGACACCCACAAAGTAGTTACGTACATTGCAAGTTTCACATTCAAAGATTGACCCACAAATTTTCACACAAATAGTACATATCAAACCCAAAGTTTCACATACAGCTATTTTTTGTTATTTTTAATTAAACCGTGTCAAAAACCGTATACCCGGTTTTGATTTTCCCCGACCCGGACCCGGTACGGTTTTAAAAAAAACCGTATCGTATACCCGGAAATTCGTATCGTGTACCCGGAAATCCGTGTAATTAAAACCGTATACCGTATCGTATCCGTATATTAAAACCGTATCGTATATTTTTGCTCAGCCCTAGATATAAGGAGGGTAAGTGGAAAAATATGGGAAAAGCCCATAAGCGCCTTAAGGCGTAACCCACTCGGAATCCCGAGTAAAGTCCGAAAACGAACTCGGATTTTCTAAATTAGACACGGGAAATTAAATTCTAGACTCAAACTAAATTTCGCTGAAAAGTATCCGTATAATATTTTTAATATAAAAATAGAATACATTTGCGGGTGTTACAATCACCCCACCTTTTAAAAAGTTTCGTCCTCGAAACTTGAGAGTTGAAAACAAAAGTATCAAGGACAAGAATCAGTTTTCAAAATTAATACGAAAACTTTTATAAGGGAAATATTTATGAAACGAGGTTCATCTTGAAAATGGTTTAAGGAAACTTTTCATAAGTGTGAAACATTATTTACGAATCACAAGAGTGCCCGTCGCGAACGAGTACTCTTGTTATCCAAATCAAATCAAAGACGAAATAGCGAAATTGAAAATCAAAACAAACGTTAGTAAGTGCAGGACTAGTCACCAGACGTCTCCAATAATAAGTCCAACATCCAACTAAATACAAAATCCATATATAAAAGCAAAAGAAATCCATTTTCTCCAAAAAGAGGGTACACAATCCATCTTTAGACTTCTTTGAAAAGTTAAATTAGAAATACAATATGGAAATTTAAAGGTTTTCTCAAAGATAAAATCAAAATAACAAGACATTACACAAACATAGAGCGACTCGTACATCTCACACACAATTCAGGGTAACAAAATATATACAAAACACTCAAAAATGAAACAAATCGAACTCTTAGGGATAGGAAGATCACGATAAAATCGGTACGAAGATCTACAAGAAATCGATAGTACTAACTCTACTAATACTCTAATCCTCAAGAGGTTGTAATTTACCCAAGTTAGACCTCAACATTTTCAATCATTAGATTTCTACTGAAATCCTTCATAACCACGAGACCTCAAGTCATCAACCTAACCATTCAAACCTAATTAGCATCGACTAGGGTCCATAGATTGTAATCTGCAGGAGAGGTCCTTTAACGTACTATAAAATCCTTAGATTCATCATACTCTATCTGAGACCACTAACCAAAGAAATCTCATCTTAGGGGACCATATCTACTAACAACCACAAAGTGAACGGTCCTTACCATAAAATCCTCTGATCCAATTTATTCCAAAACTCATTATCCTAAATTTACGATGGACTTCTCATCCTCAAAAGTTAAAACACAATACCTCCAGAAAGGTCGGGCACATATCCCAAATCACTAATATTTCGCCAAACACATGGCAATGCGACCATTAATCAAATTAGTTAGCTCAACTATAACTCGAGATGCAACTATCTTCACTTATGAAAATATTCCTCAAAGCCTCAAATATAAATTGTCACATTAGCAAACTATGATGGTTACTAATTCTCAAGATAAATGGGTTCACCATTCTATCTCTATAATCCATAACAACTGAGCACTCACTATCAAAAGCTTGCAATGAGCATTTCTCAATCTCAAACTATGATTCCTTAAGAATAAAAGAAAATTACTAATTCCAACCCACGAATGGCCAATCACTTGGCAATTAGACAACCATTCAAATCATCTATTTCCTTTAAAACTCAAAATGAATCGATTTTCATTTATGACAAAACTCCTCAAACTTTGGTTTACCGGCTTACTTACCCTAAAGCAAAGTCTTTTTTTTAGAATCCACCAATTAGAGACATCAAATTCCCAAATGATATCCCAAGCAACCGTTATAATACCCAACAACAACGAACTACTATCACGCTCAACTCGATTCCCAAAATAGCACTACAATACCAAGCTCCAGATCTAAAACCACAAAGAGAGGATACATTATCACTATTAGGATTCATCCTAGCGCTTAAGTCCTATTTCCCATGATGAAATACAACATGCAATTTGCTCAATCCAAGGACACATATTCTAGCTAAAGAATCCCAAACTACATCACACTTATTCTCTGAGCCTTACAAACGGAATATCCAATCCACTAGAGAAAAGATGAAGGAGCAACGAGATAGGAAACGATAAGGAATCTCAAGGAGAACACGAGAATAAATAAGGCACGAGATTACAAGAGAGGAACGATGAACATAACGAGGTCAAGAAAGAGACAAAGCAGATAGTAGCGTTATGAAGATATCCGAGTAAGAAAGAAGGTACTAGCAAGCGATTTCTTAAAGATCAATCTTGACAAAAACATTCAAGAATGGATGAAAAGGGATAATGGCACGAGTAAAGGTTTAAGGTTTAATCCACAAAATTTCTCTTTTCTGACTTAGGGTGATAGCAAAGCAACTCATCCCAATAACAAAGGTCTCTTACAAGAGACCCTCGTACCACAAATTATCAAAGTAAGGTACACCTAGATTTAACAACTAGATTACAACCCAAATCATCCATCCTTTCATATCACACGGATTCTCAAATGCGGAATTGCAACTCAAGCATAGTAACATTCCTTAAACTCAAATATTCAACACAACCTCAAAGGTTTCTTTAACTGAAGGACTAACAAATACTCCCTTATACTCGGTCATTTTCAAGTCATATAGCCCACGAGTTCATTATTATCAAAGTACAACATCAAGTCAAACATCATCATTAACGTCCCAAGGTATTTCCATCATAGTTCACATCATCGAATCTCGCTCATATATATAATCCTCAAGTAATATGGTTCAACTTACAACGAAACCTTACTACTTCAAACAAGTCTCTGATACCATAAGATAAGATCATATCTTTAAATCCAAGAACTATAGCCAAATGATTTTCCACCAAGCCTATACTCACAAACACACAATAGGAAACCACAAGACGTCACTTAACCTCAAAAGTATTTCGCACCTCAAGATATCATTCAAAGCTTCTTATTTACACCAATTAGACCTATCATAAGCATGGTCTTCAAAACAATACTAAACTTCTAAGTCCAAAAGACTAAATTACTAATGAGTTAAGAAGTCGTAGCCAACTCATTCAACCTTACACCATCGAATACCATGAACTATTCACACATGAGTCATTGCAAGCATTAAGCATTAAAATCATCGAACTTAACTTACCACCATTTCTCAGAGATACAACCAATCACCACTATAGGGTGAATTTAGATCTACACCATTTTCCTCAAATCACAAATTCATTCTAACCAACACTAACCTCCCACAAAGTTCAAAATTCTTCCGACAAGTATAATATACCACAAACAAATGGGTATGGCATCCACAAAATGTTTCGTGAGTAAGGTAAGGATACCAGTTGATAAGGAGAAGGGAAGTAACAAGAGTAATCTCCAAGGGGAGAAGACGCTAGATGATAAAGAAGCACTTAGATAGAAGGAAGAGAGCATGATACATTAAGGACGAGAGAATTCATAGATGAGGAAGAAATACACTTCAATTAGGCTTGTCATTCTTCATTCTTCGGTAGAGGATACATCTTCTAGGTAACACATGATCCACCTCAAGATGGTAGATATAAACAAACATAACATCACTCAACACAATCAACAAACAAGTTAGAACCTAACATACATCCAGTACACCAAGACTACCACCTTAGGTCCTTAAGTCTACCCATCTCTCATTTATTATTTCAAGGTCAAGTAATTTAAGTTTAGGGTTCACGTGTGTGCGTCGGGAGCGATAAAGCTCTGATACCAACTATAACAACCCTCGCGAATGCGGAAATAAAACATAACAAGCATGTGACTTATATAGCGGAAATTACGGTGTTTTTAAAACTTTTTACATGCAAGATAGAAATACGAGGAATGTCAAATAAATACAAACTAAAATAGAATATACTACAAAGAGACCTAGTCTCTCAAAATGTATCAAACATCAAAGTTATTAGCAAACTAGCTAAACAACATCTAGAGGTGATTCATCCAGGCCAACGCCCGCTAGCTCACACCCGAACCCAAAATACCACATGCAAAAAGCCATCCAAGCAAGCAACCTGTTCATCCATGAAAAACATGAACGCCACAGTCAGTGGGGAGTAACTCCGGGTTCTCCCAGCCATATCACAATAAACGTACATAAAAGGAAAAACAAAAGTGGAAGGATGCATATATAGATATACATGTGAAATACGAGAAGGATAAATAGGCAATTCAATATGTAAAGATATCGGTACATGAAGTACAAAACCGTAACCATCATATGATAGAAAGACTCGAGGATGACACTCTTAGGCAACCATACACTCTCACTAGGGCTTGCATCTCACCGTTACCGGCGTAAGTTTGATAAGATTGAGACTCGACAAACAAACCATGCCAAGTCATCCAACGATCAGAAGTAATCAATCATATAATCATCCATTCAAACGTATAATACGTTGACGACATCTCTCACGGTAAATGACACGCACAAGCACCGTGTACAAACTGTATGATTAAAATCGCATCCACGGGATAAGCATTTCCCTGAACGCATACACGATTCAATACATTTCGTATATGTAGACAAATTTCCTCCTGGTAGAACGACGATATAAATATCCGGTCCTAGTCTAAACCTAGCCAGACTCTCGGAATCACATTTTCCGATTCGACAAGCGATGACATTTCGCATCCAAGACTCGGTCATACATAGAAGCCGAGTACCCCAAATTCGGTCAACGTTCACGAAAGAGGCAGAAAAGAGCACAAGCATCATACAAGCAGTACGCTACATGCAATGACACCACCTCGCAAGTATACAACATTTGACGGCCGGGTCGATCAACGCAAAGCGTTCGCCTCCCAACAACGTCGTCATATGCCCACTAACACATGCAATTAAGCAGTAAGGATACACTCCCCGTTCCGACATTCCAGCCTTACGAACGTGGAGGTAGCCAAGGGAATGAGAGTACAAACCACATAGGAAATTAGTGCTCAAACCGTAACATTTGTAAAACCGACTCAAAGTGGGACATATCAAAAACCGTCACAAAACATGCAATACAAGCGAAGGGATTAACATATATTCGAAACATTAATATTCAAAGTCAACTCTTAGAGTCAAACCCGGAAATCAACAAAAGTCAAAGTCAAACCCGAGACCCGAGACCCAAACCCGACAATTTGGAATGGGCTACAAACAAATCATCAATGCAAGAAGACCAAGTCCAAAGGGCAAGGAAAGTCAAGGAGGGACTAGAATTCAAAGGGTCAACGAAACTCAACCAAGGGAAAAACTGGCAGCAAGAAACGCTGGCAGCGCCAGGCAACGCTGCCAGCGTTCATGGACGCTGCCAGCGTCCTGGTGTCAGGCACGCATTCCTTTATACACGAAAAATCCCAATTTTCACTAAGGTTCAACATACAAAAATCATCATTTATCATCACAAACCATCAATTCTCATATCAATTATCAACTAACAACAACCATCATCAACAACACAATTCCTATGATTACTAAATTATTCTAAATACGATTTCTAACATAGAAAACACATTAAAACACGTAAATGATATCGAGTAACCCTTCATCGTTACCTTTACGCGTCTTTAATCGATTTCTAAGTCTCCCTCCACTAGATAGTAATCTTTGTCGGGATCTAAAAAGTCTCCACCTACAATTAGATAATAAAAGATGAATATAATTCACCTTTTAGAAAGATGGATAAATTGAAAAGTGAGAAAGACGGTAATTTTATTACCAATTAAGATAGAGGACGATGAGAGGGAAAGATTAAGACGAAAATTAGCGGAATTGAGCAAGTAACGAAGGAGTAGTGACGATCTTGAGCTTGATCAAAAATTGAGTTTAGGTTTTGGTGGTTTGTTGAGGAAGAAGGAATAAGTGGAAAATGAAGGAAAGAGTTAGGGTTTATGAGGGGGATATAAGGAGGGTGAGTGGAAAAATATGGGAAAAGCCCATAAGCGCCTTAAGGCGTAACCCACTCGGAATCCCGAGTAAAGTCTGAAAACGAACTCGGATTTTCTAAATTAGACACGGGAAATTAAGTTCTAGACTAAAACTAAATTTTGCTGAAACGTATCCGTATAATATTTTTAATATAACCCTATTGCGGGTGTTACACTTGAGCTCTTCATCTTGAGCTCCACAAGCTACTTAAATTATTTATCTTTGATCTTGAGCTGGACTTTCGCCAAGATTATGTTGGAGTAAGTGTCCTCAACAATAGTGCGATCATATAACTAAATCTCAATAATAAGAATATAAAGGGATGATGTATATTATAGTCAACTGGTCAACATAAATCGGTAACGATTGGCTCAATTGAGTTTGATGTTACTGTCGTATGACGGTGGTGATCAGTTAATCCCTTGAGGTCACACCTAAAGGACAATCCCCTAATCATGTACATTAATTAATCGTATAATGATACAGATTAATTAATCCCTTAATTTGAACAGGTTTAAAGTGAGAATTATATGTTATTGTAATATGATTTACTAAGATTCATTTTAGTAATTTAATTGTGATATTACTAAGAATGAATTATGTTTATGAAACATTTGAGATAAGCTAAATTGGTTAATTATAATTACAAATTATTGTAAATTATTTTTAACCAAATATTAAATGACCCATTTTATTTATAAGTAATTATAAAATATGACTTAAAATGTTAAGTCTAATTATTTGTTATGAATTTGCATTTAAATTGGTTAAATGCACATTTATAAGAAAAATTACATGTTACATGTCACATGTCACATTTGTGACAAATGACAAAATCACAAAATAAAATGGACACGCATGTTATACATGGTGCACCGGTTTTTGGTGGGTAAGTTAAGGGTGATAATTAGTTGATTTGTTTAATGGGTAAACATAATCATTTTCACCTAAAACCTAGTAACCACCCTAGTGCATTGTTAAGAACAAAAAGCATGCTCACCCTCCCCCATATACCATGTGTGGCCGGTCCATCTAGCATGCATAAGAGGACTTGTTCCTTTTTTTTTTTAACATACATCTCTTACATAAAACATCAAACTTATCTCTCAAAAACCCAATCTTCTCTCTAAGAAAAACTTGAGAAGTTTTTTCTACAAATTGAGTTCAAGAAATTTGTAATAAAATTACTATCATAAGTGTAGTAATAAGAGTTGTTGGAAATATATATTAAGGACTTCTTCTTCATACTAGTGTAGTATTTAGAAGAGATGAAGGGGCTTGTCTTGGTGCAACTAATTGGAGAGTTTTTACTTTGAAACTTGGAAGATCATCCTCATATTACTAGCTCGAGAACAATATTTGAAAGGAGTTCAAATATTGTGCCCATTTCTTCATTATCAATGTAAGGAAATTGTTTCTTCTCATTTTTGTATTGTTTTGTTATGCATGCATAAGATCCTTTAGTTTAATGAGTAAACTAATTTTTAAATGATTTTAGAAATGTCTAATATCGAGTTTAACAAATCTACAAGCGGTATCAAGAGCTTTGGTTGTTGCATGCATAATCGATTTATAGTTTTTTCGAGTTAATGTAACTTAAAGAAAACTAGTAATTTGTGTTTTATAAGATAAAATCACAAAATCATTTGCATGTCAATATATTCTGGTCCTAATATGATTTTAGGTCATTTTGATGATTTATGGAAATTTATATTGCTCAAATATAATTTTTAGTATTTTTATTACATTTTAATGAGTAAAATGATGTTTAAAATGCTAAGAGAATAGTTAGACTTATTCTGACCGTGAAATGTTTACACAATATCACACATGCATTTTACTTACTGTATGTAAAATTTTGTGTGAAGTTGATTAATTTCTCATGATTTATGATTTTTATATGATAAAATGGAATAAATGAATGCCAAATGTTTAAAAATACTTCCGATTTGAATCTGACCATGAAACTTTAGTATGTTGTCACATGCATGTTTTCTTATTCGACAGAAAAATCTGAAACTAATGTGATTTGTCTAGCATGATTTATGAATTTTTAATGTAAAAATGACATAAATAGTGACTTATTTAGACAATATAGCTAAAATAAATTTCATATTAAGAGAAAATTTTTCCTAGTTTATTAAATATCCCACATTATAGATATAAAATTTAAAATTTAATTTGATTAATTTTCACATGCTTTATGTATTTTATTTGATAAAACCGATAAAGCGCAACCGATTTTTCTCAAAAACGATTCGAAATTTTTAACCATGATTTTTGACATTATGAGTGTCATGGAAATGTTCCAGAATGTACAAAAATTTAAAATTCAAATTTTGAAATTATTGTAATTAAATTTGGATTTATTTGATTAAAATATGATTTTAAAGTCTAATTATGAGCAAATTAAATAACGACAAGTTGAATTATTGTCAAAAATTGAGTGATGACTAATTTTTGAGTCCTTACTCAGCAGGGATAATTAACTTGGACTTAAATATGATTTAAGTATTTTTTGGTGATTTTAAAATGTTATTATCACGCATTTCCGTAAAATCAGGTTATATACTATATAAACCTTTAAATAAGGCGATTTGGCATATAAAATGAGCATGTTTTATACACATTATTATGCTGCATATTTATTATGAATGTCATATTTTTCTTTATGTAATTTGGAATTATGTAATTTATTCCTTGTATGGCCTTAGTTTTTAATCGATATTACCCGGAATGTAAGGGAATATTGATTCGGTTGTAATTTATTGTGATCTCGTATCACTTTTATTGTATTATTTTATTTTACAAATATAAAATAGGAAATTATTGTAATTTTATTATATAATTTGTAATTATTTGTAATACCAGAGTTTCCCAAAGACGGTGCCATTCGGAAAGGAGTTCCGAGAGAGACGATGACCTTGGGAGGCGTGCTTATGAAGTTCAAGGGACCAAATGAGTTTTACTTTTTATTCTAGGATAGGCCATACTAGAAATTTTACTTTTTATGCTTGCATTTTATTTAATATGTTTGCATGCATTGCCAAATCGCCATAACATGACATACATATTTTATCGAGTATTCGACCGTGTCAATTAAAATTATCGTAAATTCATCGATTTAGTTCGCTTAAACGAGATGGATAATAAATTGACATGACCTCTCATGATAAATAATTGAGATCAAGCCTTACCAAATGTAGAACCCATGAATCCCAATTTCGCAAGGAAGTAGGCTCCACTAGTAGAAAAAACCCCTATAGTGACGCAATTATTATGGCGGTTCCGATAGAAACGACGCAAAAAGCCCAAAATATTGGCGGGAACTAATTTTTTATGTTGTAGGAGGTCAATTGTGGCGGTTTAAATTAAGAACCGACGCGATAATATAAGATATTTATGGCGGTTTCAAATAGAAAACGCCACCATAAGTAATTTGTGGCGGTTGTATTAAAACCGACGTTAATAACGACGCTAAAGGTAATAACAAGTGACAAAACTTTTTTCCTAAAAAACCGCCATTATATTTATTTGTGGCGGTTTTAATGACAAACGACTTAAATAGTCACACAAAAGATAACCCAAAAAACCCTTTTGCATTCACGTTATTAATAACCGCCTTCATACCCTTTTTATTTTCATCTACCACTATTCCCTCAATCGATCATTACTCATGCCACCGCCGACCACCTTTAACTCACCTTACTCACGCCACCGTCGTACACCACGCCGAGTTCAACTCCGTCTACACGCAAATTTCAACTCCATTTACTCAAGCTACCACCGACGTGTTTTCGAATTCGCTTAATTGTTATCGCAACAATCAATAGTTGAGCAAAACTACTCTTCCGGCGACACCACGCAAGCAAGGACACACAGCCGCCGTCCCTAGTGTAGCCGCTTTCGCCTTTGACGCCTGGTACTTTAATCGATAAATCAAATATAGCATCTTCATTAAAATTATCCGAAGTAGCATCTTTATCAATATCATCTAATTGTTGTTATTGAAATTATTGTTTTTATGAAATTAAAGTTGATAAATTATTTGATTTGAGCCCTTGTTGTGCTATTATAGTTGATATACACTATAAGGGTATGAAATTATAGCATGTCAGGCGGCCATCTGTTCATATGGAGGACTTATTCTTCCAATAATATTTGTGCTCTTTTACTTAATATATACAGGAAGCTAGTATCCTTGATTGTAGTTACCTTTTCTTACTAATGAAGGGCTCAAATTATAGAACGGCCCCCTGTGTAAGTTGCCTTAGCTTTTCTTGTTAGCTGTTGACTTAATGCACATGTAAAATGATGATTTGTGGCTTGTTGTAGTAGGAGTAGATCCACCCAAGTGTCCCATACAATGCTAGTGCACTACTGCACTCTAGTTTTCAATGCGAAAAACATGGTTCGCTGGTGGGAAGTGCAATAGATTTAGTGCCGGAACCATAATTTGACTTGAACAACATTACTGTATGTCACTAAGGCTCCTCTATAGGTAAGGATTTAGGTCAGTCAGAATGTTCGTTACTTTTTCCCTTGAAAAAGAGATTACTCCGTACAAACTATCATAAGTTTTAAGCACAAATTCTTTTGTAAGGCTGCGTTTGTGTAAAACGGGTTTTGTTTACCGCTTTTTTAGTTTGTGTTTAACATTTGAACTGATTTAATTATTAGTTTTTAGTTTGTGACTTTGTGGTTTTGTTTTAAATAAAAGTTTAAAACCACCTCACAAGACTCGGGAGACTAACTGAAGGCTAAAAGAGACTTTTATCAATAGTAAAATAATCGTAAGTAGTTTAGTATCAAATGCATGATTATTTAGTATTAGTTTTTGCTGACTAACTGAGCACTCAACTGCTACATATTTGCTTCATCTCTTCCTGCCTTGATTCGATCAGCAATACTTGCAAGTATATCAAGGTATTCCTCCACTCTACTCTTATTCCTTTGAGTCCATATCTGATATATGCAGGACAATAGGAGTTAAAGACAACCCTTAATTAATGCGTTCTCTAAAATCTTGATTTTTTGTACTTCAGTGTCCACTTCAGAGGCTCTGACCTGTCATATTTAACCCTAAACCATGTCTCAATACAGCTGAGTACAGTAGCACTATACGCATAGTGAAAAGACGGATGAAGGACGATGTCTACTTCATTTTGACAGATACAAGAGTTAGCGTTATCAATAATGACTATCCTTGCCAGCCTCCCTCTTGTGTTATGGCTTCATATTTAATTTGTTACTTACAAGTTACAACATATTTAATTTGACAGATACAAGAGTAATTGGCAGTGATGACAGGTAGGCAGAATTTTAAACAAAATAATTAGCATCTTTAATTTGTTACTTACAACTTACTGCATATTTTCTCTTTTCGACTACCATCTATTTTTTCATGTAATTATTGTACTTTGATGCAGATTGTTGTCTATACAGCAACCATCGACTATCGAGTGCTGTTTGATTCAACCATGTGTTTGATTCAACCCTCTATTGTCCAAGAATGCACATAGCCTTCTTCATGTTGCTACTGCGTCTGCGTTACCTCTGGATTTGAAGGCTGCGGATTCTTGCTTTATTGCTTTATTTTTTTGTAGCTAGGCGTTGCTTGGATGGTGCATACATATCTTTTTATTGTTCCATTCAAGATCTAATTATTATTGATACATTTGGATGTATACTTTTTGAACACCGACGATATGAAAGGTTTTAGTTGTTGGTTGCATTCTCGTGTATGTATTATGTTTTCATTTCGATATCTGGATTGTCAAAATGTATAGGATGCTGCTGCAGAAATTTGGTAGCAATTGTTTTATAAAAAAAATATACCTATTTATAGTGGCGGTTCTCAAGTTAAAAACGCCACTATAGGTTTGCCTATTATGGCGATTCTTATGTTAGAACCGCCACAATAGATAAGCTACGGTGGCGGTTGTAAATGGGAACTAAAACGATAGATAAGGTATGGTGGCGGTTCTAAGTTAGAAGCGCCACAATAGGTAAGTTACAGTGGCGGTTCTAAAGCTAAAACCGCCACTATAATTTAGCTATAGTGGCGGTTTTGAAGTAAGAACTGCCACCGTAGATAGGAAATAGTGGCGGTTGCACAACCGACGCAAAGTATATACGACGCCGTGATATACGACGGACCCTAAACCTTTAAAAACCGCCACAAAAGGTCATTTAGAACCGCCACTGTAGGGGTTATTTCTACTAGTGCTCGGCTCACCGGGGTGCTAAACTTGTTACGTTGGGTAAGTGGGGTAATAAAGGTTATTATTTTGAAATTTGGATTGAGCTCAACGGAAATATTCGCGACCGTAGCCGCATGTTTTCCGGGCTTAAGATAAATATTAAAGTAATATTATCGACCGAGAGTTCTAAAGTAGAATCGATTAAAGAGTTAATCCACCGAATTATGTTAATGAGGGATGAATCGGCTCACCGTGCCCAAATTGATATGAATTTGGATCTCGTAATCATTTATAATAGTTTGGTAGAGGTCACTATTTAAATGTTAAAACTTTTTTAAAATGTTTACAAGTATTTAAAATGATAAATGTAGATATTTCCTTTATGTCTAAAATTTGTAGTTAATATTGTTTATTCGCAATGGCAAATGTTAATTCATCCACCACCACCAATGCTCCAACTCTCACGAATGTCTTATGGCTTCGATCCTTCATGGATCAATGCAAGTTAGAAAAGAATGGCGCTAATTTTGCCGATTGGGATGCGCAACTCCGCTTCGCCGCGGAAGGTGATGACAAGCTTCGTTACCTTACCGAAGCCTCTCTCGAAACACCTAATGAAAGGTCAATTGCCGCCGCAAGGCGAGCCTATGAGGCTTACCATAAAGAGTCCGTCGCGATCAAAAATGTTTTGATCTTCTCGATGGAGGCCGATCTCCAAAGGAGTGCCATAAAGATGAGCAGGCCTTTGAGATCTATGCCAAGCTTGTGACCATGTTTTACAAGCTCCTAGGATCATTTAATATGAGACGGCTTCCGCGTTTTTCGACATGAACCTAAAAGAGGGCCAAAAAGTTAACCTTCATGTACTAAAATTGATTGAGCATGTTGAGACTCTTAAATTTCAAGGGGTGACCATTCCCGAACAACTCGTTATCGACCGAGTCTTATATTCCTTGGGGAAAATCAAAGCATGTGTACAGTTTAGGGTAAACTACAATATGAAAAACATGAAAACATCTCTTCATGAATTGCACAAGATGCTTGTGCAAGCCGAGAGAGACATGGGGCTAAATGTTAGCACCTCCAAGGATGTGCTCCATATTAATAATAAGAGCAAGGGGAAGTTCAAAAAAAGGTGGTAGTAAAGGGAAGAAGCCCTCCACATTCAAGGGAAAGGGTAAAGCTATTGAGAATAGCTCTCCCATGCCCAAGAAGGGTGCCTCCAATGAGGAAAAATGCCATTATTGTAATGGCATACGGAATTGGAAGAAGAATTGCTCTAAGTATCTTGGAGATCTTAAAACTGGAAAGATTGTTCCAGTAGGTAATATTTATCCCTATCGTTTATGTTATGATCTCAACTTTGGTATATAGATACGAGTTGTGATTCTTACCCTTTTTAATTGTAATAAGGGCATTCTAGAAAGGATAAAGGCAAGGACAAGCAAGCCTAAGAAGGCTCTTCAAGGGAAGCTAAGGTAGCTACCCATGATTGAAGACCTATGGAAGCTTGGTCTCATTTTGAATTGTCTTAATTTTGGGACGTATTTTGAGACATTGTTTTTAGAACTTTTACAATTTCCTTGTTTGACATGAAAATTTGTTTAATTCCTTTTATTGACATTGGTTGTAATTGGATTTAGTGACATGGTTTTCAGCCCAAGTTACTCGGTTTGTGGAAACTTTTATTGTTCTATAAACTTGTCATTTTACACCACTTGCACTAAAAACATAAATTGTATCGACTCAAACTGATTACGTTAGTATTATGATGATTGGATCATTGTAATAAGTTCAAAAGCTAAGTATTCGATTCTCACTTTGAAATATCAATTGTTAAGTCAAATTGAGTTATTGAACTCAAAGTAGGGAGTCTACCAAACCAATTGGTCACACCACTTATAAAGATTGTAATTGACATGAATATGAGTCCACCACTTTAGCTTATAGAACTAGTCTATCTCAAAGCTAAGATTCGATGTCTTTACAATAAAGTCTTTAGTAGATCACTTAAGGTCATATTTTGATACTTCTACCTCCCTCACGAGAATGAGTTCAAAATTGTTTGTGGCTCATAAGGCTATCTTTAAAGAAAATAGTTGTATTTTTCTAAAGATAGAGTGGGAGAAAATAAGCCACAACGTAAAACTAGCTAGGAAGTAGTAAGGAAACCAAAAAAAAGTGTTCTTAGGTTAGACTCAAGACTAGTGAGGAGACCAAAAGAAAGCGTTCTTAGGTGAATCCTTAGACTAGTGATGAGACCAAAACAAAATATTCTTGATATAATAAGATTATGATCTATGAAGTGGAAGCACCTAGAAATTTTAATTTTCGATTTTCTAACGTAAGAGACTTATGAAACTAAATGGAATCTATGCAAATGAATGATATATTTGGAGTTGTCCAATAAATCATTCTATAGACATGAAGATGTTTTATTTGGGGGTGTCCAATTATAGTTGCATGGATAGACATAAAAATGTCTGCGAAAGCTAAGTTAATGTGTAACTATGCTTAGATCCATATCATCACTAAAATACCTCATAGTAGGTGTGTACAAGATACACAACTAAAACCACATGTCCAAATAGGGATTTGGAATAGGATGTGTACATGACACAAGCCTAAGGTATCTACCTAGAGGTTAAGATAATCTTTTCTATTATAAGATATAGGAAGATGTTCACTCGAATTGTCGAAAAGTCATGTATAGACATGAAGTTCAGTGGGAGTTAAAGTCATGTATAAACATGTAAGTGGGAGTTAAAGTTATCATGTCAAGACATGAAGTTCAGTAAGAGAAATAGTTTTCCACGTGAATGACGTATCACACATTGTGAGTGACGTATTCATATTACCTTTTTGAAAGGAGTGGTTGGATCTTAATGTTGGATGAAAGTGTTGGAGTAGGTGTCCTCCACAATAGTGCGCCACATAATAAATCTCATTTAAGGAATATAATTGGGATATTTATTGACTATATATATGATTAGTCAGTTGATTAACGTAAATCAATAACGGTTGGCTGACTAGAGTTTGACGTTATTGTCGTATGACGGCGGTGATCAACTGATCCCTTTCGGTCACACCTAAAGGATGAAATCCAAATAGTAACTAATTATTTGTATATGATACAGTTAATTAGTCCATTACATATATTCGATATGTACGAGAGTTAATTATTAGAAATTGAGTTATGAACTCAAATTCGATTAAATTTATTTTTCAATTATGCTATAATTGACTAATAAATTTATATATTATTTTAATATGATTAAATAAGATTTAACTTAGTAATTAATCGTTAAATTACTAAATTAGTTGAGGTTTTGAGATAGAGGTAATTAGTTAATTATATTTACAAGGAGTTGTAAAATAAATTAACTAAGCATTGTGGGACCCATTATATATTGATATAATGGTAAAATATTACTTAAAATGTTAAGTACATATTATTCATTTATTGTGTCATATAATTGTTATATGATCAAATTAACACTTAATTATACAAGATAATTAAGCATATGATTAATAAGTATTTGTGGGACAAATATCAAAAATCAAAATGGATCAAATTAGGCCTCACATGGCCGGTTATAGTGTAGTGGGTAGTGATGATGGTTGCTCTTATTCATACTCACAAGTAACATGTGATTATGACATGAATAGTAAACCTAAAATCATTTTACTCACACTACACTCCACCACTTTGCATGGCAATAAAATAAGAAGAAAAATCACTCTCTTGGTGATCAAAGGGGCCGGCCCTCTTGGCTATAAATAGAACAATTGTTGTTCAATTTGTAACACCCGGAAATGTACCCTATTTTTCTAGTGAAAATATTTTACGGATACTTTTCAGCAAATTTAAGTTTTAATTTAGAATTTAATGTTTCGAGTTGAATTTAGAATTTCCGAGTTCGTATTTGGAATTTCTGCGAGATTCCATGAGAATCCCGTCTTAAGGCGAGTTTGACTTTTCTTGACTTTTGAGTCGTCTTTGACTTTTCGTGACTTTTGAGCCGTCTTTTACTTTCGTTGACTTTTCCGACTCACCCTTTACTTACACAAGTCATACTCCTTAACCTAATTCATTACTCCAAAACAAACACAATTTACTTCCTCCTTAAGAAATCTCAAATCTTGCCTCCCTCTTGATTTTCGATCTTTGAATCTTCATAGCTCTTTCGTTCTTTGATAGAATTCACGTAAGTTCGTCTCATTCTTCCCCTCTTAGCTTCCTCTATCCGTATTAGTAATAAAATTACCGTCTTTCTCGCTTTTTAAATTATCCGTCTTTCTCAAGGTGAAATATATTCATCTTTTATTACATAATTGTAGGTGGAGACTACTAGGAAGGCTTAGTAATCGATTAAAGATGCGTAAAGGTAACGGTGAAGGGTTACTCGATATCATTTACGTGTTTTACATTCTTTATATGCTAGGATTCGTATTTAGAATACGATTAGAAAGCTTAGGATTCATGTTATGGATGATGATTAATGTTATTTGATGATTGTTGATGATGAATATTGATTGTTGATAGTTATTAGAAATGAATTATGGGAATTGGAAATGATAGGATTGAATTTTGTTGAAGACTCTCGGGTGAATTGGTAACAGCGTGTTTCACGGTAGTGAGATGTAAGTCACGGTCGTGAAATACAAGTCACGGTCGTGGCTTGTGCAGTTTCACTGCACTGACCCTTTTTGGTAAAATGATCATATCTCCTTCGTTACTTGCTTGTTTTGGGCTTGTGACCATTCGTTGGAACCGTAAGAGGATAAGCTATCATCTCGACTTGGAATTTCTGCATTCCCATATATAGAACTCTAGTTATGACAGTTTGAAGTGAACCCTTGTTTTAGTTAGTTTCCAAACTTGTTGTTTTGGAGAGGTATCTATGTTTCCTATTTATTATGCTTCTTAAACTTGGTCTAATGCTTATGTATCATGTATTGATTCATGTTTTGGATATATGATATTCTCATTCGCTTGTACCACGTGTTTTGTGACGGTTTTTGGTATGTTTCCACTTTGAGTCGGTTTTTACAAATGATACGGTTTGAGCACTATTTTGTCTTGTGCTTTGTACTCTCATTCCCTTGGCTACCTCCACGTTCGTAAGGCTGGAATGCCGGAACGGGGAGGTATCCTACTGCTTAAATGCATGTGTTAGTGGGCATACGACGACTTTGTTGGGAGTTGAACGCTATGCGTTGTTCGACCCGGCCGTCAAATGTTGTGTACTTGCGAGGTGGTGTTATTTGCATGTAGCGTACCGCTTGTAATGAGGCTTGAGCTCTTTTCCGCCTCTTTCGTGAATGTTTGCTACCGAATTTGGGGTACTCGGCGTCATTTGATTGACCGAGTCTTGGATGCGAAATGTCATCGCATGCCGAACTGGAAAATGCGATTCCGGGATTCTGGCCAGATTTAGATTAGGAACCGTATTATTATCGTCGTTCCTACCATGAGGAAATTAGTCTACATATACGAAATGGATTGAATCGTGTATGCGTTCAGGGAAGGTTTTACTCCCGTGGATGCCCATAATCATACTTGCCTTGTACACGATGCTAGTGCGTTTCATTTACCGTGAGAGAGGTCGTCGTCGTGTCGTCGTCTTTGAATGCGTGATTTCATGATATTATTCATGGTCATTGCATGATTGGGCACCGTCGTTTTTGATTGCGTGACTTCATGATATTATTCATGGTCATTGCATGATTGGGCACCATCAATGTATTGGTTCGTGAATGGATGATAATATATTGGATTTATTGTGATCATCGCATGTCTTAACTTGGTTTGTCTGCCGAGTCTCAATCTTATCAATCTTATACCGCTAACGGTGAGATGCAAGCCCTAGTGAGCGTATTCGGTTGCCTAAGAGTGTCTTTCCCGAGTCTTTGAATAACATGATGGTTTCGGATTTGATTTCCACATGATCTTATCATTATATATATTGGATTGCCTATCTATTCTTATCGTATCTCACATGTATATCTATATGTATGCATGCTTTAATTTTGTATTTCCTTCTATGTACGTTTAAGGTGATATGGCTGGGAGAACCCGGAGTTACTCCCCACTGATTGTGGCGTTCATGTTTTTTCATGAATGAACAGGTTGCTTGCATGGATGGCTTTTTGCTTATGCTATTTTGGAGTTCGGGTGTGAGCTAGCGGGCGTTGTCCCTGGATGAAACACCTCTAGACGTTGTTTAGCTAGTTGCTAATTACTTTGTCTTTTGTTAACACTTTGAGAGACTACGTCTCTTGTGGTATTTTTATTTAGTTTGTAACATTTTGACACTCCTCGTATTTATCTATCTTGCATGTATAAAGGTTTTTAAAATACCGTATTTCCGCAGTTTACTTCACATGCTTGTATGTTTTATATTTTCGCATTCTCGAGGGTTGTCACAAATTTATCACTAGTTCATTCTTGCTTATTTTTCATTCATCTCTCAAAACTCATCTTCTCTCTAAAACTCTCAAATACTAATATTTACTAAGTATTACTAGTGTAGTAATATATTCTAATATTAGTAGTATAATATCTATCTTATTATCTAGTTAATAATAAGGGTAGATTATTTGGTGTCATCTTGGTGCAACTTGAAGGAGGGCTTCTAGTTTGGAGATTATTCTTGTTCGTCCATATGAAAAGCTCAAGAAAAACAAGGAGTTCTTGTTGTGCCCATTTTATTTACATGTCAATCTGAGGAAATTTCTTCTTTTATATAAATGTCTTTATAATTGCATGCATGTTACATAGATCATTAAATACTAAATTAACAAGTAATTTAGTAACTAATTAGAGGAGTCTGATTAAGGTCTATGGACTTCCATGTGGTATCAGAGCTAGCTTGTAGCATGCATGTTCATTTTGGACATTTTTTATTAAAGTTATAAGATAACTAATAAATTAAAACTTTAAGTTAAAGTATGATTCTGACAAAATTTATTGGTGAATGTATACCTACTGACCTCAAAATGTTTGTGGTCAAATTTCGTGATTATAGGGATTGATTTGCTATTTATTTTGATTTTTGGCTTTTACACCGAGTTAACATGCATTTTACGAGTTAAAAGTTAACTAAAAATAGTTTCATGTTGATTTTGGCCATAAAATTTTAATATGATCTCACATGCATGTCTTACATATTTTATGTAAAATGTCGTGACTTTTAATTAAGTATTGCATGTTACTTGATTTTTATACGATAAAAGTCGATAATATGAGATTATAATGTTCATAAAATTTAAACGTCCTTTTCTGGTCTTGAAAATTTTTTCTACATTCTAAATTCGGATTTTTATCATAGTGGTGAAATTTCATAATTTGTTTCACTGTTTTACTATATTTAATGATTTTTATTTGATCAAACCATTAAATAAAAAGCTATTTGTTCATAAAATTAATTTAAATTTTTTGAGCAAATGTTTTTTATTTTTATAGTTCTTGGAAATGTTCCATAATGTACAAATTTTTTGTTTTAGAATTTTTATGATGTTTATATTTTATTTTGAGTTTATTTCATAATTGTTATGATTAAACCGTAATATTTAGCAAATCAAATCAAATCGATCTAATTAATGACCAAAAAAAATTAGTAGGGACTAATTTTGAGTTCTAAAAAATTTTATTTAATTATTTTTAATTTAAATGAGATTTAAATGTCTATATTGATGTTTAATGGTTAAAAATCAATAAATCCCGTAAAATCGAGCTACAATGAGCATGAATATGTTTAGGGCGATTTTGGCATGAATTTTGCAGCAATTTATTTTATTTATGGTTGAATGAATGAATGTCATTTATTTAATATTTTATGCAAATTTTGTACCTAGTATGGCCTAGTTATTTTTAATCGTTATTACCCGTAATGTAAGGGAATAACGGTTTGGTTGTAATTTTTATTGCGATCTCGTATCGCCGGTTTGTAATAATTAATAATTTTATTTTATAGAACAAATGTATAATAGGAATTTGTATATTTGTATATTTGTAATTATTTTATGAAGACCGGTGACTCCCTCAAGACGGTGCCATTTTGGAAGATGTTCCAAGTGAAGAGGCAAGGGACCAAGGAGTTGGTTTCCGAATTTGTAATTATCTAGTTAATTTTGATTAGCTAGGTGGCCATACTAGGATTTTATTGTTGCTTGATTGCTTGCTTTATTTTCCGCTCATGCCAAAATCGTCACACATGCAGTTTATTTACCGTTATTGTCAATTCAACGTTATTCACAATTCACCGACTTAGTTCACTTATAGGGAATTAATAACTAAATTGACAAGATCTCTCACATGTTTAAAAATTGAGATTAGCCTTACCAATTAATAACACCTATGAATCCCGTGTTCATTAGGGCTACCACGATCGTGGGTCCCTTTTTACCTCGGGTAAGTAGGGTGATACGATCACAAGCTAAAATTGGATTGGACTCAACGAGATAAGCGTTATCTTGGGACTAGAAGATGGATTTAGTTGAAATCCGTCAACCAAGAGTTCTAAGAGTAGAATTAGTCAAGTAATGACTTACCATTTCTAGATAAAGGTAGCATGCGATGACTATTTTTATTTAAAGATGAGTCTTGGAATCATTTATATAATTTAGTGAGAGATCATTATATAAATGCTAAACTTGTTAAAATGTTTTTCAAGTAAATTAACAATGAATGTTTATATATTTCTTTTTGTTGTAGTAACCATATTCGCATAATGTCAACATCATCAAACAATGCAACCTTGGGTAAGGACTCATGGTTGAGATCCGTCATGGACAAGTGTGTCCTAAAAGATGACGGAAGTAACTTCGTTGAATGGGAATCAACGATCAAGAGCGCCGCGATATCCGATAACGTGCTTCGCTACTTGGTGGAAGAGCCCCCTACCGAACCCGCGCCTAGATCGTCCGCGGTGGTTTGGGCCGAATGTCTTTATATCCATTTTATTTCCATATCAATGTGAGGAAATTTCTTCTTTTATATAAATGTCTTTATATTTGCATGCATGTTACATAGATCATCAAAAACTAAATTAACAAGTAATTTAGTAACTAATTATTGGAGTCTGATTAAGGTTTATGGACTTTCAGAAATAGGGCAACATGTATAATAAAATTAAAGTCTATTATGGAATAGAAAATTTTAGCTTGGCATTTAGAAAAGTGTCTTATATCGATAAGATCCTTTATCTATTTCAACTAGTTAAATAGATTATTTATGTTGATAAAAGTGGGATCACTATGAAATGGTCATAGTCATCCACTGAACCTAAGAGTTGTTGATCGCATGAGTACTAATGTTTCGAGACCAATCATGTATGCCATTACATACACGTACCTAAATAAATTGTATGTTAGGAGCATGACGAGCCTATAACAAATCAATCCACATGAGAGTCATTGGATAGCCTACAAGAACATTCATAGAGTTCTCAAGGAGAACTAGGGATTCATTCTTGTATTTGGTAGAGAAAATTTGGATATGTGGTAAAGGTTACATAAACCCAAATTTCCAAACTTATAAGGATTTATCCGAATCCTAGGCGTACCTTTGTTATACAAGAAGCGAATAACTAAAAGGATGATTGAAGAATCAATCATTATATATTCTCCAAATAGAGACCTAGTACATTATGATGAGGACAAGGTGGGTTACAAGGAACTAATGGTAGATCCTTTCACCTAAATACGTATCAGTTATCATGATAACGACTGGGAGCACCTTTCAAGTTAAAGAGCACAACGCTAGATAGAGTTCTAGACATGTACGTAGATGAATTCATGTTATTAGGAATAACGTTGGATGGAAGGAAAAAGCAATTCACAAGGTTGGAATAAATACATTGTATATTCATTACCCAAACCTTTATTGCATTTAATAAGATCGTCATGAATTGTCATAGACTAAATAAACTTTAGATTATATGATATGAAGCAATAACATTGTGTTGATTGTTCATATATGATAATCACATTTATCGTTTGAGTTTATAGAACTCGTTTTGTGCTTTGTTATATCCAAATGGATTGTAGAGACAATTTTGAATCTCATTAAAGTGGACTAGATTAACAAAGCATTGGCCTCTAGTTGCTTATATGAGGTGACGTCTACAAGTAACTAGAGTGTGATGTGATTGATGGAAAGTTCAAGTGTCATAGGGTCATAAGGGATGATCAGTCGATCACATAGACAGACTGTAAGGGACAATCTGTCGGGTAGTGACCGCTTATAGAGTTCTGGCAACTCTTGTAGCCTGGTCATGGCAAGAGCTACTATAGTATTCTTTATGAGTCAATTCTTTGACTAAAGACTATTCGCCTAAGGTGGCACAGTTTCAGTGTAACACCCCGTGTTTTATAATAATTTTATCCGGAAATTTATTTATTAAAATAATTATTTTGCGAGTTTAATTATTTAATGCGTATTTAACGCTTGCGGTTACTATTTTGTTATTTTCCGTTTTTACCTAATTTGGATAGGTTAAAATGTCCGCGCATGATTTTACTATTTTAATTTAATAGCTACTTCTCCTATATAAACTCTTTGAGCGTTTTCATTATTCTAAACCTAATTTGTAATTGGATTATCTATCTTGTGAGCTAATGGGTCAAAAACCCACTTATTAATCATCTATAAAAGAAACCCTAAGCTAGTTAGCAGGTTGCTCAATTCATTTCGTGCGTACTTCTGCCGCAGCCCCTCTCGTTCTTCTTCTATTTTTATTTTCTCTCTTTGACTCCATTGTTATGCAACTTTCTTCATCCAAATCAAATATAAATTATATATATACAATCATGGCTCTTACCTTTACAATATATTTTATTCATAATATTTTTAAGAGACTCGATTGTATGGGGTTTAGACCTACCTTTAGGGTTTCTATATTAATGGGTAAGTAAGAAGAAAAAGAAGAAGATGTATTTCTTTTGGGTGTTTTTGGAGGAGGATTCGGGTAGCACTATATTAATGGCGTCTTTATGAAGATGAAGATTATTTTGCGGTCTTTATAGCGTAATAAAGCTAAATAGGTGTTTTCCTTTAATTGTGTTTATAGAAAGTGAATTATTAACATGATATGATAATTGATTGTATGATTAATTGGTTTGTGTGGTTATTTATGCTTATGATTTACATGTTTAATTGCATTTAATATTTATGTTGTTATTATATTTCCATTTATTTATTTGGTGCGCGAACTAGGGTTCAAATCGCGAACCCTAGCGTTGTTGGTGGTGGCGCGGCCGTGAGGTTGCCGTGGCCTAGGGTTTCGGCCTCCTTGTGGGAGAGGCTAGGGTTTGCTTATGTTGAGAAATTAGGGTTTTGGTTTACATCATTAAGGTTATAGCTGAAGTTACTATAACTTTGAATGTAAGCTACCCTGGTTATACCTATTTGAGTTATAACTTTGAAAGTGACGTTATGGTGCGGTCCACTATAACAAGACTCGTTGTGGTGACATGGCGGTTGGTACCGTGGAGTCGACCCCTCGGTGAATTTGTTATAGAGGACTAACCTGTGATGGAAGAGAGTTATAGTTGATGATACTATAACCTCGCACGTATAAAGTTATAGCTTGAAGTGCTATAACTTCACTAAAGTTGAGTGAAGGTTATAGCTGAAGGTACTATAACTTTGCTGAAGTTAAGTGAGGGTTATAGTTGATGATACTATAACCTGACAAGCTTAACTAAAGTTATAGGTGGTGTACTATAACTTTGCTGGAGTTAAGCGAAGGGCATGGTTGATGATACTATAACCTGACAAGCTTAACCAAAGTTATAGCTGAAGGTACTATAACTTCACTAGGGTTATGTGAAGGTTATAGTTCGTGGTGTTATAACATTGGATGTTATATGCTTTTGTGTCTGGTATTATGGTAACTCGAACTATAACATGACCTTCGAGGTGTAATGTTATAGGACGAGATACTATAACCTTGGTCATCTGTGCTTGTTTTTGTGAAGTGTTATAGTCAGTTGGACTATAACGCTATGTTTGCATATCGTATTGGTTATTCTTATTCCTATATTGTTGGACAGTCCGTTATAATGTTCTTGAGTCGAGTCGTGACGTTGTTCACGCATTGTTGGACAGTTGGTTATACTGTTCCTGTGTTGAGTCGTGACGTTGTTCACACATTGGTTAGTACAGTCAGTTATACTGTGCATTTGCTTGTTGGCTTGTTGAATAGATGACGATAGTATCAGTTAGATACTATCAGAATGAACCAACGCTACCCTTTGGGGATTTGTTTATTTTGGTCTATGTTCGGGATTGGTCAGAGGCAGTTCGTTATACGCTCTGGTCCCCGTGTGTCGTTCGATGTATAGTTAATGCATCGAGGGTCTGGCCAGGTCTTAGACATATAGGCAGTGGTTATACGCTATACATAGTACCGTGGATGCAGTAAATTATACGGTCCACAGTGGATGCAGTTCGTTATACGGTCCACACCGATGGAGGCAGTTTGTTATACGCTCCATTAGCTAGAGGCAGTTCGTTATACGCTCTAGTGGTTAGAGGCAATTCGTTAATCGCTCTAACGGCGTTCATTCTATTCGCTATGTCTTGTTGATTGAATTGGCGACTTTATTGATATGGGTCATGTGTCACTTTTGGGTCGAGTTAGTGTTCATGGTCTAGGGCTTTGTCTAGTTGCATTCATTTGGTAATGATGATGTCATAGTAAGTTTGGTTGCACGTCATATTGTATAAATTGCTTCACATGTCATTTATGATTATTGTCTATTGTTATAGAATATTATTAATTCAGCCTGTTGTAAGCATGACTGGGAGAGCATCTAGTTACTCCCGACTGATTGTCGACCCCCATTCTCAGGTTGAATTAGTTGCTGCTTGTCTGGATGTTGTGCTGGAGAGACTTGTGACAAGAAGAATAATTTATTTAGGAGTTTATTTAAGTTAAGGATTATTAATAATGTATTAGTTTAGTTTTGATTTTTTGAGTATCGATCCGGATTGGTCAGGTGTTTCCGCCACCTTGACCCTATTCATCTTTGTACTCTGATGGATTATTTAATTATTAAGGTATTTCTTTTTTTTTTTGAAAATCCGGGTTGTTACATTCAGAGTGACTTTGATTTATGCTCTACGACCTTCGTAACTGGGGTCAAATGGGCATCTTTTGGGTCATGATGAGATGTGGCTATTCCAAGGGAATAGTGCGATAGGAATTGTCCACCCCTTGTCAGGGTTGTTTTAAAATCTCAAGGCCACTCGAGGAGGAGTAAGCTGAAAATGCGTGGCCACGCTCGGAAGGTATCTATGGTAGATAATTCCGATCAGACAGTTACTCTCCAGATCGAGGAAACCACTCTTGATATGATCAAATGCAAGTACGACCTGCAAGACACCTTGCATTGAGTGGGAGATTGTAATAGGACAAGAGAATTGGTGACGCACACTTGTTTCGGACAAGTGGGAGATTGTTGGAGTAAGTGTCCTCAACAATAGTGCGATCATATAATTAAATCTCAATAATAAGATTACAAAGGGATGATGAATATTATAGTCAAGTGGTCAACATAAATCGGTAACGATTGGCTCAATTGAGTTTGACGTTACTGTCGTATGACGGTGGTGATCAGTTGATCCCTTGAGGTCACACCTGAAGGACAATCCCCTAATCATGTACATTAATTAAACGTATAGTGATACAGATTAGTTAATCCCTTAATTTGAACAGGTTTAAAGTGAGAATTATATCTTATTGTAATATTGTAACACCCGGAAATGTACCCTATTTTTCTAGTAGAAATATTTTACGAAATCTTTTCAGCAAATTTAAGTTTTAATTTATAATTTTATGTTCCGAGTCGAATTTAGAATTTCCGAGTTCGTATTTGGAATTTCTGTGAGATTTCATGAAAATCCCGTCTTCTTAAGGTCGAGTTTGACTTTTCTTGACTTTTGAGTCGAGTTTGACTTTTCTTGACTTTTGAGTCGAGTTTGACTTTTCTTGACTTTTGAGTCGAGATTGACTTTTGTTGACTTTTAAGTCGTCTTTGACTTTTCTTAAATTTTAAGTCGTCTTTGACTTTTCTTGAATTTTAAGTCGTCTTTGAATTTTCTTGACTTTTAAGCCGTCGTTGACTTTCGTTGACTTTTCCGACTCACCCTACATATACTCCCTCAAACCCTAAACCTAATTCATTTCCTCACAACCCAATCTTCTTCTTCCTCACCATAAACACCAAAAACCTTGTTCCCATTTCTTCCAAGCTTAGATTCGTCATAACTCGTTCATTTCTCGCTCAAATTCCCGTAAGTTCGTCTTATTCTTCCCCTCTTAGCTTCCTCTATTCGTATTGGTAATAAAATTACCGTCTTTCTCGCTTTTTAAATTATCCGTCTTTCTCTAGGTGAATTATATTCATCTTTTATTATGTAATTGTATGTAGGTGGAGACTAGGAAGGTTTAGAAACCGTTTAAAGATGCGAAAAGGTAACGGTGAAGGGTTACTCGATATCATTTACGTGTTTTAAT
Organism: Heliosperma pusillum; assembly: GCA_022085475.1. NCBI lineage: Eukaryota > Viridiplantae > Streptophyta > Magnoliopsida > Caryophyllales > Caryophyllaceae > Heliosperma > Heliosperma pusillum. The sequence goes on from JAIUZE010074828.1 coordinate 45,926, forward strand.
GTGTTTTCCATGTTAGAAACCGTATTTAGATTATGGTTAGTATGCTTAGGACTTGTGTTGTTGTTGTTGGTTGTTGTTAGTTGTTAATTGATATGAGAATTGATGGTTTGTGTTGATAAATGAGGATTTTGTTGTTGATAACATGTTGGAAATTGATCGTCCTTGACTCCCGTGAAGGACGCAGGCTGCGTCGTAGGACGCAGGCTGCGTCGTGGTGACGCAGGCCGCGTCATACGCTGCCAACAGAACTTTTCTTGCACTGACCCCTTTTCGTAAAATGATCATATCTCCTTCGTTACTTGCTTGTTTTGGGCGTGTGACATTTCGTTGGAACCGTAAGAGGTTAAGCTATCACCACAACTTGGAATTTCTGCATTCCCATATCTAGAACTCTAGTTATGACCGTTTGAAGTGGACCCTTGTTTTCGTTGGTTTCCAAACAACATTGTTTTGGAGAGGTGATCTATGTTTTTATTCATTATGCTTCATAAACTTGTTCTAATGCTTATGTATCATGTATTAACTCATGTTTATCATATTTAAACTTATATGATTCCCTATTCTCATGTTTTGTGACGGTTTTTGGTATGTTCCCACTTTGAGTCGGTTTTTACAAATGTATGATTTGAGCACTAATGATTTGTGCTATGAACTCTCATTTCCCGGCTACACCCTTATACTCGTTAGACTGGAATGTCGGAGCGATGGGGTGTATCCTTGATGCTTGTATGCATGTTTAGTGGGGATATGACGACGTTGTTAGGAGGCGAACGCAATGCGTTGGTCGACCCGACCGTCAAATGTTGTATACTTGCGAGGTGGTGTTATTGCATGTAGCGTACTAGCTTGACTTTTGACTTTTGACTATAGATCTCTTTCCGCCTCTTTCGTGAATTGATCTACCGAATTTGGGGTACTCGGCATATTTATTGTAAGTCCGTGTCTTGGATGTGGAACGTCTTACCACATGTCGAATCGTAACACGTCTTATTCCGAGAGTCTGGCCAGGTTTAGACTAGGACCGTATTATTATCGTCGTCCTACCGAGAGGATTAGAGTCTTGTGTGTACGAAACGTCTTATCGTACATGATTCCGGGAAACGTCTTATCCCGTGAACTTCTTTGTCTAGGTCATGAGTATACGAAACGTCTTATCGTATACGGTTCCGGAAAACGTCTTATTCCTGTGAGCTTCCATTGGCTTGTCTTGCTATTGTACACGATGCTAGTGCGTTTCATTTACCGTGAGAGATGTCGTCAATATATTGGTATGGTTGGATGAATGATTATATGATTGATCATTGAATGACTTGGCATGGTTTGTTTGTCGAGTCTCAATCTTAGCAAGTATATGCCGCTAACGGTGAGATGTAAGCCCTAGTGAGTATATAGTTGACTAAGGGTGTCTTTCCCGAGTCTTTGAATATCATGATGGATTCGGATTTGTGCCTCTTATGTTCTTATCATTATCTATAGAATTGCCTATCTATTCTTATTGTATCTCACATGTATATCTATATATGCATTCTTTACTTTTGTATTTCCTTATATGTACGTTAAAGGTGATATGGCTGGGAGAACCCGGAGTTACTCCCCACTGACTGTGGCGTTCATGTTTTTCATGGATGAACAGGTTGCTTGCATGGTTGGCTTTTTGCTTGACTATTTTGGGTTCGGGTGTGAGCTAGCGGGCGTTGTCCTTGGATTAAAACACCTCTAGACGATTTTAGCTAGTTTGCTAAATACTTGTTCTTTGTTAACATTTTAAGAGACCCCGTCTCTTTGTTGTATTTCCTTACTTAGTTAGAATATTTGACACTCCTCGTTTATTTAAACTTGCATGTATAAAAGTTTTTAAAATACAGTATTTCCGCATATCTTTTCACATGCTTGTATGTTTTATCTTTCCGCATTCGCGAGGGTTGTCACAAATATGATTAAATAAGATTTCATTTTAGTAATTTAATTTTTATATTACTAAGAATGCATTATGTTTATGAAACATTTGAGAAAAGTTAAATTGGTTAATTATAATTATAAATTGTTGTAGATTATTTTTAACCAAATATGAGATGACCCATTTTATTTATATGTAATTATAAAATATGACTTAAAATGTTAAGTCTAATTATTTGTTATGAATTTGCATTTAAATTGGTTAAATGCACATTTATAAGCAAAATTACATGTTACATGTCACATTTGTGACAAATGACAAATGACAAAATCACAAAATAAAATGGACACCCATGTTATACATGGTGCACTGGTTTTTGGTGGGTAAGTTAAGGGTGATAATAAGTTGATTTGTTTAATGGGTAAACATAATCATTTTCACCTAAAACCTAGTAACCACCCTAGTGCATTGTTAAGAACAAAAAGCATGCTCACCCACCCCCATGTACCATGTGTGGCCGGTCCATCTAGGATGCATAAGAGGACTTGTTCCTCTTATTTTTTAACATACATCTCTTACATAAAACATCAAACTTTTCTCTCAAAAACCCAATCTTTTCTCTAAGAAAAACTTGAGAAGTTTTTTCTACAAATTGAGGTCATGTAATTTCTAATAAAATTACTAAGTGTAGTAATAAGTGCAGCAGGAGCTCACCCAAGGGGCATTGATGATCAAGTCACAAGCATGACCCCAAGACCCCCTCAGATGGAAGCTCGAGTCACAAGGTCCAAACAACAAGCCATGACAAGCCAAAATCAAGCCAGGCCAAGCCAAGTCATTGAGGAAGATAGTCCAGGGCTCATCAAGCCATGCCAAGTTCCAACTCAGTCCACATTACCCACACAAGACAGAAACAATGTCAGTCAGAACCAGGCAGACCAGTCAGCAAACCCAGCACCAAGAAGGTACACCAGAGCATCCCAGCCACCCCCACCATAGCCTACCATCAAGCCAAACCCCTAATCAACAAGTTTGTCTAGGATAATCCTTTTTGAAATCTAGCAAAAACTCAAGTAACAAGCCGCCCAAGCTAGAGTACAGTGAACATTAAAGCAGAGAAGGTACAAGTCAGATTGTGGCTTCCTTTTGTTTAAGTCAACTTGTCCTCGTCCAAGGCAGGTTTTATCTAAGTCCTAATAAGAGTAGAGAGTCCCAAGGAGCAACAAAACATCCAGGCAAAGCAACAAAGACAACAAGAACAACAGATTTCCATTTCAGGAAAACTCCAAAAACTGGTTTTTTGCTTTTTGTTCATTCTGTTTTGTGTCTTGTGTCTGTACTTTATAGTTGTTGAGCTCGTCCTATTGTGAGGCTCTTAATTAGTGTCTGTTGTAGTAGTTTAGATCCTAAGCTGGCCCTTAGATGATCTGTACATCCAATGGTTCACAAGATGCCAGCCTCCTTATATAAGGAGGTCTTTGTATGTTGTTTTAATCAGACTTTTATGAATGAATTAACTTTGAGAAATCCCTCAAAACTTTCAAACTTGTGCTGAGAGATGTAGTTTGAGTCAAGCCTGATACATCTTCAAGGTGTCTGATCAGTGTCTTGCTTTGTGAGTCAAGTTAAATTTGTGCCTTGCTGTGATTAACTTGCTTGCTGTTTGAGTCTAGTCTAGGGTGTTTGTGCTTTGCTGTAACACTTTAAACCTGTATCAGAACTAGTCTTTGAGTCCCTTCTCTTGTGCCTTGCTGTAGGGGAGTTTCTCTAAGTCATATCCTTGAGTTTTCAGTTGAAACATTTCACCCTTTCTAAAACAACATCCATTTCTGGTTGAGATTGTTATCAGTTTGAATAAGCCTAGTCAAGTACTCTTTAAACTTGTAAACCTTAGTAGTTTACACTCCAAATTGGCTATCAGAGCTTTGGTTGAGAGTCTTAGTGAGTTCATTTTCCCTAACTACATTTAAAAACACAAAAATCACCCAATGAGTGAAGAGAGAATCACCAACTTAGAGACTATGGTAGAAGGCATAACCAGAACTGTCACACAACTCACAAGGGCTGTGAATGAGGCTCTTGATGGCAATCTTGCCATAGGAGGAAGGGGCAGAGGATGTGGAAGAGGCCAAGGAGGAGGCAGAGGAAGGCCACCTGATGATGAAGAGTATCCAGACTCAGATGACTCAACAAGGAGCAGGGCTTCCATCCACAGGCTTATAGACAAGCATCTTAAGGTAGACATCCCTGAGTTTTATGGTAGTATTAATCCTGATGATTTGTTAGAATGGTTAAGAGAAGTAGAAAGAATCTTTGAGTACAAAGGATATAATGATTCTAAGTCTTTTAAAGTAGCCATCCTTAAACTGAAAGGGTATGCTTCTCTTTGGTATGAAACCATGAAAGGGTTAAGGGCTAGGGAAGGAAAAGAACCCATCAAATCCTGGACCAAACTGAAAAAGAAACTGTTAGATAAATTTGTTGCTAAGGATTATACCCAGGATCTGTTTATTAAGTTGTCTAAGTTGAAACAAGGAGACAAACCTGTTGACTCTTATCTGAGAGAGTTTGAACAACTCACATTGCAGTGTGATATAAATGAGAAACTTGAGCAAAGGATTGCTAGGTACTTAGAGGGTCTAGATAAGAGCATTGCTAACAAGGTTAGAATGCAACCTCTGTGGTCATTTGATGATATTGTTAACTTATCTCTGAGAACTGAAAAGATAGGGAAGTCTAAGTCTGTTACACCAAAACCTGTTAGGCCTTTTCAAACCAGACCTTACAGTGGATTGAGGACCATGGATACCCCTAAGACAGCACCCCCACCCACCTTAGACAAGGGAAAAGGCATCATGGGTCAGAAGCCAAGCACCTCAATGACTGAGAACAGAATTAGGTGTTTCCAATGTCAGGGTTATGGACATTTCAGGAAGGATTGCCCTTCTAAGAAGACCTTAACTATAATGGAGGTTGAGACTTGGGAGAAAGAAGGCCTAGTTGAGTATGAAAGGGATGAGCCTGAGGTTGAAGAAGTGGTGAGTGAGGAAGAAGAGCGTAGTCAGGAGGCAATAGTGGCACTCCCTGACACAGGCCACAACTTGGTTCTATGGAGGGTAATGCACTCACAACAGATACCTTTGGAGGAGGATCAAAGGTCCCTCATTTTTAGGAGCAGGTGTACCATACAAGGGAGGGTTTGTAACCTCATCATAGATGGAGGAAGTTGTACCAATGTGGGCTCAGTTACTATGGTTGACAAGTTGAAGCTAAGCACTCAAGAACACCCTCACCCCTATAAGTTGAGATGGTTGAGTAAGGGAGTAGAGGTTAAGGTGGACAAGCAATGTATGGTCCCATTCTCCATTGGAAATGTGTACAAAGATGAAGTTCTGTGTGATGTGGTTCCAATGGATGCCTGTCACTTATTATTAGGAAGACCATGGGAGTTTGATAAAAGCTCCATACACCAAGGAAGAAGCAACACCTATTCCTTCAAGCATGGGAGCAGGAAGGTGACATTAGCCCCTTTGCCACCTCATCAGAAGAGCTATGGGAGTCTCAGTGTGGTTGAAGACTTTAGTGGAGTCGTGTTTCTGTCTGAATCAGCAATGATCAAAGAGTGTAGTGAAGAGCAACCTGTATTGATGCTGTTTTCAAAGGAAGTTCAGGAAGGGGAGTCTAAGGTAATCCCTGCAGAAGTTAAACCCCTCATTGATCAATTCAAGGAAGTGTTCCCAGAGGAACTTCCTGATGGCTTACCCCCTTTGAGAGGAATTGAGCATCAGATAGACCTTGTGCCAGGGTCTATACTACCTAATAGACCAGCATATAGGTGTGATCCTAAGGCTACACAAGAGCTGCAGAAGCAAGTTGGAGAGTTGATGAGTAAAGGGTTTGTAAGGGAGTCATTAAGTTCATGTGTTGTGCCTGCATTATTGGTTCCTAAGAAGGATGGGACTTGGAGGATGTGCATAGATAGCAGAGCTATCAATAACATCACAGTCAAGTACAGTTTCCCTATACCTAGGCTTGATGACATGTTGGATGAACTGAGTGGTTCAAGGTTCTTTTCTAAGATTGATTTGAGGCAAGGTTACCATCAATTGAGGATCAGGGAAGGAGATGAGTGGAAGACAGCCTTCAAAACAAAGCATGGCCTTTATGAGTGGCTTGTCATGCCCTTTGGCCTGCCAAATGCCCCAAGTACCTTCATGAGATTAATGACAAAAGTGCTTAGGCCTTGCCTAGGGAGATTTGTGGTGGTATACTTTGATGATATTCTCATCTACAGCAAGAGCAAGGATGATCACTTGAGGCATCTTAAGGCTGTGTTTGAAATACTTAAGGAGAGTAAGCTCTTTGGGAAGCTTGAGAAATGCACCTTTATGACTGAGGAAGTCAAGTTTCTAGGATATGTTGTGTCTGGTAGAGGCATTTCAGTTGATCAAGACAAGATCATTGCATTTCAGTCTTGGCATGTTCCTAAGAATATCACAGAAGTGAGAGTGTTTCATGGCCTAGCATCTTTCTATAGGAGGTTCATTAAAAACTTTAGCACTATTGCAGCACCCCTCACTGAATGTATGAAGAAAGGAGAGTTCACTTGGACTGAGAATGCCTTGCAGGCTTTCAAATACATGAAGAAGCTCTTGTGCAGTGCACCTATCCTCAGGTTACCTGATTTTAATTGGCTATTTGAGGTTGAATGTGATGCAAGTGGAGTGGGAATTGGAGCTGTCCTTATCCAAGAAAAGAAACATGTAGCTTATTTCAGTGAAAAGCTAAGTGGAGCCAAGCTGAGCTATTCTACATATGATAAGGAGTTATATGCTCTTGTCACGGCTCTAAGGCATTGGAGTCACTATGTGAAGGCCAAGCCTTTTGTCTTACATTCTGATCATGAAGCATTGAAGTACATAGGAGGCCAGCATAAGCTCAGTCACAGGCATGCCAAATGGGTGGAGTTCCTTCAGTCATTCACCTTTTCTAGCAAATACAAAGAAGGAAAACAAAATGTGGTGGATGATGCATTGTCTAGAAGGTACACTCTGCTATCAACCATGGAGCAAAGGGTTCTTGGCTTTGAGTTCATGAAGGATATGTATCAGGAAGATTCAGACTTTGCAGAAGACTGGTTAACACAGAAAGAGGGAACAAGAAACATTGACTCACCCTACACTCTACAAAATGGATTCATGTTCAAAGGAAACAAGCTCTGTGTTCCCAGAGGTTCTTATATGAGTCTATTGATCAAGGAGGTGCATGGAAGTGGCCTTGGAGGACACTTTGGGGTTCAGAAGACTGTGGACATACTGCAGGATCAGTTTTACTGGCCTAAGATGATGGGGGAAGTCCAAATAGTGCTCAGGAGGTGTGGAGTCTGTCAAAAGGCCAAGTGTTCATTTCAAGCAGGACCTTACACCCCCCCTACCAGTCCCATGTAAGCCTTGGGAAGATGCAATGTAAATACTCAGAAAAGTATATATTTCAGTAGGTTTTAATGCTTGTAAGACACACACACAAATGAAGACACAAAGGACTTGAATTGGACTTGTTGTTGTGTTGAAAGTTTCTGAATTTTATAAGAAAATGAAGTAAGAACAAGATAGTACTCTTCCAAAGCACAAAGCCAATGGATAGAGGTTGTGATGAATGACTCCAGCAACTCAGCAAAGACTCAAACAACACTCTTCTAGCACTAAGCAAAGAAGGGACTCAAGCACACAGCCATGAGTTTAGAAATTGGAAACAAAGGTTTCAATTTTTCATTCATTCATCAAATCTGATTTCATTAGGTTACAAAGCAAGGCTTATATAGGCCAAGAGAGACACATCTAAGGGTCTCAAATGCATCATCTAATGTACAATAAGTCGTGGCCTTGGCCTTACACAAATCAGAATACTAACTAGGATACAAAAGCATAAAGTAATAAAGCATAAAGCATAAGACAGAAAACAGGCTGCTCCTCTTTGTCTTGTTGTGCAAGGTCAATTAAGATGTGTAAGGCCTTGGAGCTTGGGCTTGGCAGCTACCATCTTCAAGTACAAAGGGTTAGGATGTCTTTCAAGTCGTGCCCTTGTCTTGCCTAGCCAAATATAGCACCCAAAACATCCTTGGTACAAGACAATGCTGAAATGTCCCTATCTGGACCCATTTGTTTGTTCTTAGCTAAACCTGCTCTTTTATTGTGAATTAGCAAAAACTATCCTAGACTTTTATCTTCCTAAGACCCTAAACTAAGACTATTAGGCCTTGGAACAACTTAATTCATGTTAGGGGTTGCCTTGGACGAAGCTTTTTGATGTTGGACCTGAACCGGGTGAGATAGGACATGGACCCTTCTGATTGCATTTTGTAACACTCATAACTCTCTGCTCAGGATGAATTTGAAGACACATGATAGCTCATATGAAAGATATGGATGTTAGCGTTCTCCTCCAAAAAGAATAACCCCTAAACATTAAGTATATTTTGAGTTATGCAACTTTGAGTGCAGACTGGTCTTAATCACATACCCAGCAGACTTGCCACTAGCTATACCCGTTTTGCTCAGGCCATAACTTTCTCTTTAGGATGATGTAGGAGTACCCCAAGGTGCCATTTGAAAGCTAAATGAGTTATCATTCCCCTCCATTTGGAATCACACAAATAGCATGCTCCAATCTTCAGTTATGATCCATTTGGCAAGAGGGGGTCAGACTGATCTCTACATTGCACTCTTCTGTAGGGGATATCTTGTAGCAGCCATAACTCAAACTACGTACCTGCTCTTGGGCTGATTCCAAAGTCATTGTATACCCAAGACCATAAGCTTTCCAATGACTCAAGAATCAAAGGATTTGCACGAGTAGAACTTGAAATATGAAGCTTGAAAGTCAGGCCCGTACAATTGAAAGCTCAAGATGCTAATGTTGATCCCCTAAATTGCCTTCATTTGGGATGTGTACTTGGACATTCCCATTGACGGTTGTATTAGCACAAAAACGAGTGAGAATGCAACAAGTTTTGTTGCAGAAGATGTAAGCATGGATTTCATAGTAGCATTGCCTAGGACAACAAGAGGGAAAGATTCTATCATGGTGGTTAAGGATAGGTTTAGCAAGATGGCACATTTCATTGCCTGTAAGAAAACTGAGGATGCTGTGAGTGTAGCAGAGCTATACCTTGATGAGGTGGTGAGGTTACATGGAGTTCCAAGAACTATTGTATCTGACAGAGACACAAAGTTTATGAGTCATTTCTGGAGAACATTGCGGAAGCTGCTTAACACTAGGTTGTTGTTTAGTACCTCCCATCATCCTCAAACAGATGGACAAACTGAGGTGACTAACAAGACTTTAGGAAGGATCTTGAGGTGTATAGTCAATAAATCTCTCAAAGACTGGGATTTAAAGCTGGCTCAAGCAGAGTTCTCTTTCAATAGAGCTCCATCAGCAGCCACAGGCCACTCCCCCTTTGAAGTGGTCTATGGTACTAACCCCTTAATGCCTTTGAATTTGTCTAATGTGTGCAGGTCAGAGATCCACTATAATGCCAAGAAGAGGGTGGAACAAATGCTGAAACTCTATGAATCAGTCAGAAAACAAATTGAGAAAACTAATGATCTATACAAAAGGAATGCCAAGGTTCCTAAGGTTAAGAAAGACTTTGCCCCAGGAGACTTAGTATAAATCAACCTAAGGAAAGAAAGGTTCCCTTCCAAAAGAAAGAACAAGCTGGAGCCAAGAGCAGATGGTCCTTTCCAAGTCATAGAAAAGATAGGTTTTAATGCCTACAGGATTGATCTACCAGGAGAATATGCAGTTCATGGGACATTCAATGTTGGAGATATTAGTCCCTTCTATGAAGACTCTGAGGGAGAGGAAGACACAGGCTTAAGGTCAAGCTCTTTTCAACCTATGGAGGCTGCAGCAGGAGCTCACCCAAGGGGCATTGATGATCAAGCCACAAGCATGACCCCAAGACCCCCTCAGATGGAAGCTCGAGTCACAAGGTCCAAACAACAAGCCATGACAAGCCAAAATCAAGCCAGGCCAAGCCAAGTCATTGAGGAAGATAGTCCAGGGCTCATCAAGCCATGCCAAGTTCCAACTCAGTCCACATTACCCACACAAGACAGAAACAATGTCAGTCAGAACCAGACAGACCAGTTAGCAAACCCATCACCAAGGAGGTATACCATAGCATCCCAGCCACCCCCACCATGGCATACCACCAAGCCAACCCCCTAATCAACAAGTTTGTCCAGGATAATCCTTTTTGAAGTCTAGCAAAATCTCAAGTAACAAGCAGCCCAAGCTAGAGTACAGTGAACATTAAAGCAGAGAAGGTACAAGTCAGATTGTGGCTTCCTTTTGTTTAAGTCAACTTGTCCTCGTCCAAGGCAGGTTTTATCTAAGTCCTAATAAGAGTAGAGAGTCCCAAGGAGCAACAAAACATCCAGGCAAAGCAACAAAGACAACAAGAACAACAGATTTCCATTTCAGAAAAACTCCAAAAACTGCTTTATTGCTTTTTGTTCAGTCTGTTTTGTGTCTTGTGTCTGTACTATATAGTTGTTGAGCTCGTCCTATTGTGAGGCTCTTAATTAGTGTCTGTTGTAGTAGTTTAGATCCTAAGCTGGCCCTTGGATGATCTGTACATACAATGGTTCACAAGATGTCAGCCTCCTTATATAAGGAGGTCTTTGTATGTTGTTTTAATCAGACTTTTATGAATGAATTAACTTTGAGAAATCCCTCAAAACTTTAAAACTTGTGTTGAGAGCTGTAGTTTGAGTCAAGCCTGATACATCTTCAAGGTGTCTGATCAGTGTCTTGCTTTGTGAGTCAAGTTAAATCTGTGCCTTGCTGTGATTAACTTGCTTGCTGTTTGAGTCTAGTCTAGGGTGTTTGTGCTTTGCTGTAACACTTTAAACCTGTCTCAGAACTAGTCTTTGAGTCCCTTCTCTTGTGTCTTGCTGTAGGGGAGTTTCTCTAAGTCATATCCTTGAGTTTTCAGTTGAAACATTTCACCCTTTCTAAAACAACATCCATTTCTTCTTCATACTAGTGTAGTATTTAGAAGAGATGAAGGGGCTTGTCTTGGTGCAACTAATTGGAGAGTTTCTACTTTGAAACTTGGAAGATCATCCTCATGTTACTAGCTCAAGAACAATATTTGAAAGGAGTACAAATATTGTGCCCATTTTGTAACACCCGGAAATGTACCCTATTTTTCTAGTAGAAATATTTTACGAAAGCTTTTCAGTAAATTTAAGTTTTAAATTAGAATTTTAAGTTCCGAGTCGAATTTAGAATTTCCGAGTTCGTATTTGTAATTTCTGCGAGATTTCATGAAAAGCCGTCTTAAGTCAAGTTTGACTTTCTTGACTTTGAAAATCGTCTTTGACTTTTTCTCTCATAACTCACACTACTCCCTCTTTAACCTAATATTTCATTTCATCACAAAAATCAAACACTTTTCTTTCTTCTTCCTTAAGCAACTTTTCCTCTTTGAATATCGATCTTAGAATTGGCGTAGTTTCTTCGTTACTCGATAGAATTTACGTAAGTTTATCTTATTCTTCCTCCCGTACCTTCCTCTATCCGTATTGATAATAAAATTATCGTCTTTCTCGCTTTTTAATCATTCCGTCTTTCTCAAGATGAACTTTATTCATCTTTTTGCGATCTAATTGTAGGTGGCGACCTCCAAGATCCCGACAAAGACTATTTCCTTATAGAAGAGGAGCTTGACGATCATTAGAGACGCATAAAGGTAACGGTGAAGGGTTACTCGGTATCACTTACGTGTTTTACATGTTTATATGCTAGAAAATCGTATTAGAATACGATTAGGAAGATTAGGATTCATGCTATGATTAGTAAATGATGTTATATGATGAATATTGATGGTATATATTGATTGTTGATGATTATTAGTAGTGATTTATGAGAATTGAAAGGGATTGAATATGAAAAGGGAGCTCACGGATGAACTGGGGTTCCTGGCCGGTCGACCGGCCGCCGGTCTGCCAACCGGCTGGGAACACTCCAGAAACACCTTTGGAAGTTTGGATTTTGCATGAAGAGGTGCTCTAGGCCGGCCCACCGGCTACCGGTCCCTCCACCGGCCTGGAACACATCAGTGAGTGAAGATGGATTTTTGGTATGGTGCTCTGTGCCGGTCGACCGGCCGCCGGTCGACTGACCGGCCCAGACCCCTTTTCTCTGTTTTTGGGATTTTGCCTGTGTTCTGAGCCGGCCCACCGGCCACCGGTCTCCTGCCCGGCCTGCAACACGGCTGTGTTGTTTTTCTTTAACTTATAAAACTCGTAATTTATAATAGTTCGCATGATCCGTTTACCGTATAATTTTACGTAATGTCTTATAATATTCATGTTTTGGATATATGATATCTCTTTCGCATGTATCACATGTTTTGTGACGTTTTTCGATATGTTCCCACTTTGAGTCGGTTTTTACAAATGAGTCGGTTTGAGCACTATTTTGTCTTGTGCTTTGTATTCTCATCCCCTTGGCTACCTTCCCGTTCGTAAGGCTGGAATGTCGGAACGGAGAGGTATCCTACTGCTTAATTGCATGTGTAGTGGGCATATGACGACGTGGTTGGGAGTTGAACGCTATGCGTTGTTCGACCCGGCCGTCAAATGTTGAATACTTGCGAGGTGGTGTTATTTGCATGTAGCGTACCGCTTGTTATGAGGCTTGTGCTCTTTTCCGCCTCTTTCGTGAATTGATCTACCGAATTTGGAGCGTCCTAGGCATATATCTTGTAGCCACGAGTCTTGGATGCGAAACGCTTTATCGCATGTCGAATCGGAACACGTTATATTCCGAGATCTTGGCCAGGTTTAGACTAGGACCGGATATTTATTATCGTCGTGCTACCAGAAGGAAATTAGTCTACATATACGAAATGTAGCATCGTGTATGAGTTTAGGGAAATGCTTTATCCCGTGGATGCCTGTTAATCATACTTGCCATGTACACGATGCTAGTGCGTTTCATTTACCGTGAGAGTTGTCGTCTTGTGTCGTCTTTGAATGCGTGATTTCATGATATTGTTCATGGTCATTGCATGATTTGGCACCGTCATTGTCTTGGTTCGTGAATGGGTGATAATATGTTGTATTATGTTGTGTGATCATCGCATGACTTGACTGGTTTGTAATGTAGAAGTCTCAATCTTAATCAAGCTTAGGACCGAAACGGTCGAAGATGCAAAGCCCCACAGTGAGCGTATTCGATTGCTGAAGAGGTCTTTCCCGAGTCTTTGAATAACATGATGTACGGATTTGATTTCTATATGAGATTGAGTTATATCTCGTATTGCCTATTATTCTTATCGCAATTCACATGGATGTAATAGATGCAGCTTTACTTTCGTATTACCTTATGTGTACGTTTGATGTAATATGGCTGGGAGAACCCGGAGTTACTCCCCACTGCCTGTGGCATTCATGTTTTTCATGGATGAACAGGTTGCATGCTATGGATGACTTTTTGGATACGATATTTTGGGGTTCGGGTGTGAGCTAGCGGGCGTTGTCCCTGGAAGTTTCCACCTCTAGACGATAGTAGCTAGTTTTGGTTAAACACTTGTTCTTTGCTAACATTTTAAGAGACCCCGTCTCTTTATTGTATATTCCGTACTTAGTTTGAAATATTTTGACATTCCTCGTTTTATTTAACTTGCATGTATAAAAGTTTTTAAAAACTACCTATTTCCGCATTATAATTCGCATGCTTGTTTGATTTATTATTCCGCATTCGCGAGGGTTGTCACACCATGTCTCTTTATAGTACATTATACTTTAGTTTGTAATTATTTGACATTCCTCGTACTCTTCATTGGCAGGTAAAAAGTTTCAAAAATATCGTATTTTCCGCTATATATATTGCAAGCTTGTTATGTTTCATTTCCGCTATCGTGAGGGTTGTCACAGTTGGTATCAGAGCCTATGATGCTCCCGACGCACACACGTGAACCCTAAATTTAAATTACTTGACCTTGAAATAATAAATGAGAGATGAGTAGACTTAAGGACCTAAGGTGGTAGTCTTTAGTGCGCTTGATGATTGTTAAGTTCTAACTTGTTTGTTGATTGTGTTAAGTGATGTTATGTATCCTTGGATCTACTATACCAAGAAGAGCCATGTATTGACTAGAAGGAGTATCTTTGGCCGAAGATTGATGATCGACGAGCCTATTTGAAGTGTACTTCTTCCTTATCCATGATCTCTCTTGCCTTTAGTGTACCTTTTCCCCTTCCTTCTATCTAGGTTCTTCTTTCTCTTCCAACTTGTTTGCCTCTTTGAAATTACTCTTGATAGTTTTCTCCATCTTACCATTTATACCCTCAACTTTCTCACGTGACCTTTTGTGGATACCTTACCCGTTGGTTGGTGGTATATTATACTTGGTCGGAAGAATTTGGAACTTTGTGAAATATTAGTGTTTGTTAGAATGAATTTGGGATTTGAGGAAAATGGTGTAGATCTAAGTTCACCCTATAGTGGTGATTGGTTGTATCCTTAAGGAAAGGGTGGTAAGATAAGTTTGATGATTTTAATGCTTAATGCTTGCCATGACTCATGTGTGAATAGTTCTTGGTATTTGATGGTATGAGGTTGAATAAGTTGGCTAGGACTTCTTAACCCATTAGTGATTTAATCTTTTTAACTTAAGAGTTTAGTAATATTAGAGTGTCTTGAGGATCATACCTAAGTTGGAGCTAGTTGTTCTAAGTGAGAATATTTGGATAATACCTTGAGTTGTGAAATGCCCTTGAGACTAAGTAATTTCTTGTGATTTTCTAGTGTGTACTTTTGGGTATATGCTTGGTGGAAAAATACCTTGGCTATAATTCTTGGATTTAAAATTATGATCTTATATCATGGTATCGGAGACTTGGTTGAGGTAGTAATTCGTCATGATAAATTAAACCATGTTACTTAAGGATTATGGACATGAGTGGAATCTGATTAGATGAGCTATGACGGTGATGCCTTAGGATGTTGATGATGACGTTTTGTTTGTTGTTCTACCTTGTGGGCCATAGGAGTTGAGAGATTAGTATGAAGAATTCCTTGTTAGTCCTTCGGTTTTGAAACCTTTGAGAGTATGTCAATTTTTGGAGTTAAGAGAATGTTACTATGCTTGAGTTTCAATTCCCCAATTGAGTTGTAGACGATTTATCGAATCTAGGTTTACCTTACTTTGATGATTGTACGTGGTACGATGGTCCCTTGTGAGAGACCTTTGTAGAGGAATAATTAAGATGTTTTACTATCACCCTGAGTTTGAAAGGAGAATTTTGTTGTTTAAAGCTTATACCTTTACTCGTACCGTTATCTCTTTCCATTTCCATCCTTGCAAGTTTTTGTCAAAATTGATCTTTAAGAGATCGCATGCTCATATCTTATTTCTTACTCGGATATCTTCATAACTCTACTATCTGCTTTGTCTCTTTCTTGACCTCGTTATTTTCAGCGTTCCTCTCTTGTAATCTCGTGCCTGATTATTCTCGTGTTCTCCTTGAGATTCCTTATCGTTTCCTAACTCGTTGTGGCTTAATCTTTTCTCTAGTGGACTGGATATCCCGTTTGTAAGCCTGAGAGAATAAGTGTAATGTATTTTGGGATTCTTTAGCTAGAATATGTGTCTTTGGATTGAGCAAATTTCATGTTGTATTTGATCATAGGAAATAGGACATAAGCTCTAGGATTAATCCTTATAGTGATAATGTATCCTCTCTTGGTGATTTTAGATTTGGAGCTTGGTATTGTAGTGTTAATTTGAGAATTGAGTTGATCATGATAATAGTTCGTTGTTGCGGGATATTGTAATAGTTACCTTGGGGGTTGTTTGGGAAATTGTTGTCTTAGATTGTTACGCTCTAAAAAGGAATCTTACCTTGTGAAAATTTAGATTTGTGACCAGATTATTCGAGGAATAATCTCATAAGTAAAGACCGTTACGTTTTGAGTTTTGATGAGCTAGATTATTTTATTAATTGACGTATCGCCATGTGTTTGACAATATGTGTGATTTGGAATTGGTACTCATTCTTTCCTTGATGCATTGTGAGTTGACTTTCGAGGATGAGAAATTTCGTTGTAAATTTAGGATAATGATTTTGAAGTAAATTTGAATCAAAGGATTTTCATAGTAAGTCTCCTTTACCTTGTGGTTGTTAGCGATCATGGTTGCCTAGATATGAATATTTTGTTGGTGGTTTCTAATAAAATTCTTTTTTGAGTTTCCTCTTGTCGTGCCAACGCTTCGTTTTCTCTTTATAGATCCTAGAATTTTCGTAACCTTGCAAACGAAATTATTCTAGCTCATTGAGTTGCAAAAGTCGTCTATCAGCGCTAAGCTTAGTGTCTAAGTTGAGTTCTTTGATAGCCAAGTGAGCTTTGTACTCTAACTCGACAGGGAGATGACAGGCCTTTCCATAAACTAACCGATAAGGAGATGTTCCAATCGGGGTTTTGAAAGCTGTGCGATAAGCCCATAAGGTGTCATCGAGCTTATTACTCCAATCTGTTCTAGATCTTGAGACTACTTTTTGAAGAATTGTTTTCAGCTCTCTGTTCAAGACTTCTACTTGACCGCTAGTCTGAGGGTGGTAGGCTAATCGTCGTCTGTGATACACACCATATTTGGCAAGCAGAGTGTCTAACTGCTTTTCTCCGAAATGAGTTCCTCGATCACTTATCACGGCTCTAGGTACACCAAAACGCGGAAAGATGATCTTCTTCAATAGCTGTATCACAGCTCTAGCATCATTGGTGGGGGTGGTAATCGCTTCTACCCACTTTGAAACATAGCCGACAGCGACTAAAATGTAACGATTTCCATTAGAAGAAGGGAATGGTCCTTGATAGTCAATACCCCAGACATGGAATATTTCGACTTCTAATATGCCGTTTTGAGGCAATTCATGTCTTTTGGATATTTGACCTATTCGTTGACAAGCATCACAAGCCATAACAAAGTCTTTTGAATCTTTAAACATCGAGGGCCAGAAAAACCCGGATTGTAAGACTTTGGCTACAGTCTTGGATGGACCATGATGACCACCATAAACAGATGAGTGGCATCCTTCTAAAACTCCTTTTACTTCCCACTGGGGGATACATCGTCGATACAGACCATCTGAGACCTGCTTGAAAAGATAGGGGTCATCCCAAACAAAGAATTTAACATCATGCAAAAATCTCTTTCTTTGGTTATATGAAAGGTCAGAAGGTAGCTGGCGACTGACAAGGAAATTGGCAATATCAGCATAACAAGGAGAAGAGTCCGCAATTGCCATTAATGAATCATCAGCGAACGAATCATTAATTGGCGTTGGTAATCCTATTTCAGTTACTCTTATCCTTGAGAGGTGGTCAGCGACTACATTCTCTGCTCCTTTCTTATCCCGGATCTCTAAATCAAACTCTTGAAGGAGTAAGATCCATCGGATAAGTCTAGGTTTTGCCTCTTTCTTTGAAAGCAGATATTTCAAAGCAGCATGGTCAGTGTAGACAATGACTTTTGATCCTATTAGGTATGAGCAAAATTTGTCTAAGGCATAGACAATCGCGAGAAGTTCTTTCTCAGTGGTGGCATAGTTGATTTGGGCAGGATCTAAGGTTTTACTAGCATGGTAAATTGCATGAAGGAACTTTTCCTTTCTTTGCCCTAAAACAACTCCTACGGCATAATCACTCGCATCGCACATCAGTTCAAAGGGCAGATTCCAATCAGGCAACTGGATTATAAGTGCGGTGATCAAATCGCGTTTAATTTTGTTGAATGCCTCAAGGCATTCCTTTGTGAAATTAAAAGGTGCATCCTTGAAAAGGAGCTCAGTCAGGGGCTTGGCTATTTTTGAAAAATCTTTTATAAACCGTCTGTAGAAACCGGCGTGGCCAAGGAAACTCCTGATTCCTTCTACATTAGCAGGTGGTGACAACTGTTCAATAACTTGGATCTTAGCTCGATCCACTTCTATACCTTTTTCTGAAACAATGTGTCCTAAAACTACACGTTCGTTTACCATGAAGTGACACTTTTCCCAGTTGAGAACAAGGTCGACTTCTTCACAGCGTTTTTGAACTCTGGATAGATTTGTCAAACAATTATCAAAGAAAATGCCATTGACGCTAAAGTCGTCCATAAATACTTCCATGATAGTTTCAACAAAATCTGAAAAGATACTAGTCATGCAACGCTGGAAAGTGGCAGGTGCATTACACAAGCCAAATGGCATTCTGCGATAAGCGAAAGTACCATAGGGACAGTTGAAAGTGGTTTTCTATTGGTCCTCAGGGTGGATAGGAATTTGGAAAAATCCTGCGTAACCATCTAGATAGCAGAAGTACTTGTGACAAGCTATCCTCTCTAGCATTTGATCAATGAAGGGCAGATGATAGTGATCTTTCCTAGTTGATTGATTCAGCTTTCTGTAGTCAATACACATACGCCATTCCGTCACAATCCTTGTGGGGATGAACTCATTTTTCTCAATTTTGACAACTCTTGTTCCTCATTTCTTGGGAACAACTTGGATACGGCTAACCTATTTAGAGTTAGAGATTGCATAGATTATGCCAGCATCTAGCAATTTCATAACTTCAGTTTTAACTACTTCCTGCATGTTGGGATTAAGGCGGCGTTGACCTTGAACACAAGGTTTTTGGCCATCTTCTAAATTGATTCTATGCATGCAGAAGTCAGGGCTTATGCCAGTCAGATCTTCAAGTTTGTAACCTATTGCCTTTTTATACTTTTTCAAGACAGTCAATAGTGAGGTTAACTGATTTTCATCGAGGGGAGCCCTCACTATGACTGGGCAATATTCAGATTCATCTAAAAAGGCATATTTTAGATTTGAGGGAAGAGGTTTTAGTTCAGGTTTATGTACTTTTGCCTTGGCAGAAGTATCGATTAAGCTTATGAACTCTTCAACTTCTTTTGGCGGTATCTCCTTTCCAGTCAGGTCCTTTTCCAGCTCACTGATCTCAAAATTGTCATTCGCAGAGATATCCTCCAACAATAAGATTGCTTCTAAAGGATCCTCAATTATTGATGGATACAGAGATTCATCAATAATTGAGTCGACAATATCAAGGAAACAACAAGGCTCTTCAAGCATAGGACTTTTCATTGCACTGTTTAAGTTATAGGCGACTTTATCATCACCTACTTCTAGTGTCAATTTTTCATTCTTGACATCGATTACTGCTCCCGCAGTGTGTAGAAATGGTCTTCCTAAAATAATAGGGATTTGCGAATCTTCAGCCATGTCTAGCACAATGAAATCGACGGGAATGAAAAACCTCCCTACTTTGACAGGCACATCTTCTAAAACTCCCATAGGTTGTTTTAGAGAACGATCTGCCATTTGCAGAGTGATACTAGAGCATTTGAGAATTCCCATGTTCAATTTTTCACATATGGAATAGGGCATGACACTTACACTGGCACCTAGATCGCATAGAGCTTTATCGATTGTGTAGGTGCCTATAGTGCAAGGTATAGAGAAACTACGTGGATCCTTTAACTTAGGAGGGGACTTATTTTGCAATAAAGCACTGCACTCAGCTGTGAATGCTATGATTTCAACGTCATCTAAAGTCCTCTTCTTAGTTAAGATATCTTTCATCAATTTCGTGTAAGAAGGGATTTGAGTGATTAGTTCAGTAAAGGGAACCGTTACTTGGAGGTTTTTGACTACTTCCATGAATTTGCTAAACTGGGTTTCCTTATGATTTCTCCTCAAGCGTTGGGGAAATGGAACTTGGATTTTGATGGGTTCCTTTTCAGGTTCATCCTTCTTTTCAGGTTTGTTTTCCGCTTCCTTAGCGGTGGATGGTTGGGATTATTTTTGGCTCTCTATTGGTGTAGGCTCAACTATTGGTTCTTTGGGTTGCTGAGGTTCCTTATAAGTGGTACCACTCCTAAGGGTGATAGCATTAGCGGTGTCCCTCGGTTGCTCACCATGAGGTGGGAGTTGGCCTTGTTTTGTTTGGGCATTAGAGGCAGCCAATTGGATCATTTGAGTTTCAAGCATCTTGATGGCAGCACTTTGAGCTTGATCACTCTTTTGAAGTTGAGCAAACATTGAATCATGTTTTTGAATAACTTGGAGAAGCATGGATTCAATTTTGCTCAAGCTTGAATCATTGGGTTGGCCTTGATGTTGGGGTGGTTGGTGTTGAGGTTGATTTTGGTAAGGTTGATTGATGTTTGGTTGAAATAGAGGTCTTTGGTTTTGAAAACCCGGTGGATTGTAGGGCTTCTGTTGATGTGGTATGAATGGTTGTTGAGTCTGATGGTGGGGGTTCTGAATGTTGGTGCTTTTGTAGGACAAAAAAGGATGGTTCTTTGTGTTCTCGTTATAGAAGTTTGATAAAGCATTACCCTGCCTATACGCTTGATAGGCATTGACTTGCTCTAACGGATTCCTACATTCTTGAAAACTATGTCCTCCAACCCCACATGACTCACATATCACTACGTGGTTAGTGACGTTAACATGTTCCTTGGATTGGAAAGAGCTTCCTACTTGTTACTGCAGAAGGGCTAATTGGGCTTCTAGGAGTGCTACTTTACTAGAATCTTCCTGCTTGGTTTTGAGTGGCATAGCACGTGAGTTGCTATACTGAGAGTCGTGAATTGCCATTGACTCGATAGTTGCACTAGCTATTTCTACATCGATCTGATCGAAACGACCATTGTTAGTGGAGTCGAGGATACGACGTGATTCGCCACAACAACCGTTGTAGAAGGTGATGGCTAAGAACCATGAATCAAGGCCATGATGAGGGCATTCTCTTTGTAATTCTTTGTACCTTTCCCATGCTTCATAAAGGGTTTCATCGCCTCTCTGACGAAATCCAGTGATTTGACTTCGTAAGAGTGCGGTTCGTTCTGGTGGGAAGTACTTTTGATAGAAAGCAAGAGCTAGACCATCCCAGTCGGCTATTCCTAAGGCAACTCGGTCAAGGCTATTGATCCAAAGTTTTGCCTTTCCTGTTAAAGAGAAGGGAAAGATAATTTCCCTAATTTGCTCTTGGGATACTCCAGTTTGTCTAATTGTGGAGCAATAGTCACAGAAGTTTTGAATATGAAGGTTGGGATCTTCTGTGGCATTGCCACCAAATTGACTTCTTTCTATTAAATTGATGAAGGCAGGTTTGATTTCAAAGTTTTGGGCAGTGAATTGGGGTGTAGCGATACCCCTTGGAAGTGTATCTGCAGTTGGTTTGGAATGGTCTGAAAGTCGAACCATTTTCTTTTGTGAAGATAAAGATGGAGTGTTGTTTGAAAGTTGATTGGTTTTTGAGAATGGAGATGAAAATGGATCTTCTTCTCCTTCGAGATTAGATAAAATATCCGAGTATTTCTCACGAGTACGATCTAAACTTGAAGTATCATAAGCTTTTGAGATTTCGTTGAATAGCTTTTTTCTCCTACGCAGAGTCCTTTCTAGATCGGGGTCTAAAAAGATAGGGGTCCCTAGTCTAGAAGATCTGGGCATAAGATTGAAAAGCTAAGATGAAAAATCAAGAGAGGTCTAAAGGAATTTGGGTTCCTAAAGACTAGATAAAACTAATTGCGATAAAAATCACAAAAAAAAGGAAAACTAAACCGTGCTCCCCGGCAACGGCGCCAAAATTTGATCGTGCTTGTCGCGAGCCCGATACAAAGATAAATTACCTAGACTAGGCTAATAACAAATTAATGTAATTAGGGAAGTAGGGGTCGATCCTCAGGGAGATGGTGTTTCCTATAGAATGTGAAATGTCTCGCAATTTGGTCTTATCTAACGAATATCTGGGTTTTGGGATTATGATGTCTAAACTAACAAAAGGCATAAATGAAAACAAAATAAAAGCAATTGAAGATGAAAGCAATAAAGCAAATGATGAATTAACAATAATGAAAAGCATCTAGGGAAGTAGGTTCACACATGTAGATTAACATATTGATGCAATTGGATATGGAGCATGCAAATAATTCATTGTGAGTTCGTAAGAATGATGTGTTCATTACAATCATAGATCAGATGGTCTAGTAGGCTTTTAGGCAATTTACTAGGTCTTAATCTACCATGTCATGCTTTGTCTATTCAATTCACGTATCTCTACCTTGGAAAAGAATTCCATTTTAGTCAATGATTTTGATCATAAATCGTCAACTATCGTTATAGTCCAAACATGCATAGACACAATATTTTAAAAGCACAGTCTCTTTTATCCAATTAACATCTTTTAATCAATCTAACATGGCTACCCTACACCCTAGAAAGGTGACTACTCACTCATGGCGATATTTAAATCTAAGATGAAGTTAATAACGAAAACTAGGATAGACATGTTTATTTGATTTTAACAATATTCTAAGACTCTTTATATGGCGATAATAACGACGCTAAATTGATAATCTAATGAAATGACGATTATAACGATATTAAAATGAATCTAAGATAGCATGGATAGAAAATAACAATCAAATGGAAAACATAAAGACATTAAACAAAGGATAAAATAAAAATACCTAGGTGACGATCAACAACGAAAGTGATAACAATAATAGAAATCCCTTGCATAGAATCATCGTTCCTTGAATTACAACACTTGAACCCAACAAAGTAGATTACAAAGATTGAAATTCTTATTGATCTAAGCTAAGATTTTGATGTAGAAAAGACATAAATAAACTATGAACTAAAGATGAAAAGGAAGAAGAAAATGAGAGAAGAGAGGCTAGTTCTCCCTTCCTCCTAATCTAGGTTTTGTAAAGAGAAATGTAGAAGAGAATTGTGTGAAGAGATGTGAGATGATATGAGAAGAGTGGCTGGAGCATCCTTTATATAGCATTAGGGTTTCGTGGGGAAGGGGTCGAGCATTGAACATATAGGACAAAAGGAAGAAGTTGAAGCAATAATCTCGAAGCAGCAGAGATCCCCGATCGGCTACACACTTACCCGATCGGGTAAGTTGTCATCGGGGTCCTTTGACTCTCGTTTCATCTCCCCTTGCATATGACTTGACTTCCATCATCCCCCTTGGCCTCTTGAGTCGGGTTTGTTGATAAGGTTTGATGTAAAGCGATAAATTCTTCGCCTAACTGATTGATCTTCCGACAAATGCGAAACTGTCTTTACTTCTTCTCTCTTTTGAATTAGTGAAACTTCTTGAAATGCCTTTGACTTGGTTAAGCTTGCTTCTTCAAATCGTCAGGTTCTAGGTAAATGCTCAGGAATATAGAAAAAGGGCGTAGAAACGTCACTTTCCCTACAAAACAGGTTAGAACATAGGAATTAGCCTAGAAGACGATATTAGCTCATAAAATGGCTTAACAAAGCACAAATGACATACAAAACCGAGCTAAAATGGGGTTAAAATCATACAAATATTCACTTATCACGTGGAAAGGAGTTTCCATTATTTTATACGGTAGCATTTTGATTGCGATCTCCGTTTAAACCACCGTAGCTAATGACCAAATGAATTTTTCTTGGTCCTCATATTCACCATTGCCAATAACTCTTATGAAGAGTATATGAATAAGTCACACTTAGTCAAAAACGTTTTGATTTTGATTTAGTGACGTTTTATTATTACAACGGTGCTTCAATCTTTTGCTCCAACGAAAATATTTATAATTTTTTGGGTATGTCGTCATAATGCTCCTTATCGAGGCTTACCTCAAAAGAGGCCAAATCAGTTGGGACGACAAAGTTAATCGATTTATTTAAAATCGTGAATAACTAAATACCGTAGTCACTTCATGAAAGGTTTATCCTTTTGAAGGTAAAACCATGAATAAAATGAAGAAAAGTCTTCATTGTATTTATAATCTATTGGTCTAAATAGAGATTCATGAAAGTGAGTGGGAGCTCTAGGAAAGATGTTTTATTCTTGATTGTTAAGAATATGAGGAGGTTCAAGAGTAGGTTGGCCTGATGTTGGCACAAGGCAAGGGAAAAAGGCAAGGCTATTTTGAATAGTAAAGTCAAAACCCAAGCGAGGTGTCGAACCCAACTTTTGATGATTTTATTTTACAGTGTAAGACACTAGAAAAGAATTTTCCCCCAGTTTTCTAAAGAGTTAGAAATTGGGTGTACTATTTTCACCCATAATATCTATATGATCGACAATTATTTTGCTAAATGCAATTTTTTATTTGGGTATTAGAGACCCATTATGGTTTTCATCGATGTATTCAATGCATATAATAATGATTCGTGCGACGACTAGCCATGATTAAATGTCGACCTACAAGGGAAATATAACTATTGTAGTTTTATTTCTATAGAGACATATAAAAGTTATAATGTGATCAATCTAGTTTTAGATTTTGAGGCATACTTTAATAAAAGTTATTATGTACATGACCTCTAAATAAAGAATATAGTATCCACTTTAGTGTGCGACATAAGTGTTTCACTTTTGTAAATGGGACAAACGTTGTATCTTAATTCTTGACCTAAAACTGGAAATTACTTGTCATATAGATTGTAAAAGGCTCAAAATTGGTGACCCAAATCTAATCTTAATTGTGGATTGTGTAGCACATAAAAGCCTAGTATCGACTAGTATCCCTAAACCATTTGATTTTGAATCTTATGGTGCATGCAAATCTTGTATTCAAGGCAAGATGATTGGTGCCCTTTTTACTGAAAAGGAAGTCGAACTAGTGTGTTGGTGATATGTATGGTCCAATCATAACCAGCGATGGTTTTGACTATTTCACTTTTACCGACGATTTAACTGGATATTATATTTGATTCTACTTAATGAGGTGCTATGAGAAATCTTTGAAAAGTTCAAAGAGCTTCAATGTGAAGTAGTTAACCACCAAGAATTTTAGATCAAGGACTTACGACCAAATCGTATAAGAAATATCTAAGTATTGACTTTGATTTTCACCAAAAGTATTGTGAAATGGTTTCACGAGTTAACTTCTCTAACACACATTATGAGATAAGGTGTTGTTGAATAGAGAAACAGAACCTTATACGATATGGTTTTGTCTTTGTTAAGTCAAACTGAGCCATTTGACTAACCTTGGGATGTATTATTTTGTCTGCTATTTCTTTTCCCACCATATCAAAGCACATTTAAAACAGTCTGATTTTATTCCATATACGATATGGATAGGCAGCGTACCTAATTTATAAGTTATCCGAATGAAACAAGTGCTCAATAGTCCTACATTGACCACGAGAACAAAGCGTTTATGACTCGTGATGCTGTCTTTCAATAAACAATACGATTATTTCTTGATAAGACAGAGTGGGAGAAAATGTTTCAAGAGCCACAAACTGAGCATTTGGTCCGGAAAAGGTTTCCTCATTGCTTATTCAATAGTTATTTCTACGGAACCTTGGAGGTCAGGTAGAATTTTTCACACTTTGATAGTGATGAGTTCGTATTACTTTTAGAAAGTAACTCACCTATGAATTATAAAAGACTGTTTCTAGTCCCAACTTCTTGCTATGGCTTAGAGTCATTCGTAATGGACTTCATGCATAATAGTCAGGTATGTGACCTGGTAAATTTTACTTGAAGAAGTACGACCTCTTCAATGTAAATTGATTTTTAAGATAAAAATTTGCATGGATGAACATAAATTTTTTTTCAAAGATAAATTGGTAGGCAAAGAGTTTACACCAATTGAAATGCTTTGATCCATTTGGAAAACCTTAACGACTAAAGCATATCATAATAGTATGATGGGCAATTGGATCTTAAGAACCACTTTCTTGAATACGATTCTAGAAGAGGTAGTATATTTTATATTCACCTATGGGTTCGTAGATCCTAATTATCCTAAGTTAATTTGCAAGCTTAAGAGGATGTCTTAAGTAAACACTAAAGAGTTGGAATTAGTGTGTCAATCATGTCATAATATATTTCTCGATATCTCGAGGAATTATGTTGATACATGATGTTTAGTGGGAGTAATATGGTTTTCATCAGTCTTACATGTGGAGACATATTGATCATTTTAGATGATGGAAGATTTTGGAGAAGTAGAATACATCTTTTAAATATCTGGATTTATGAAGATAAATCTAAAAGGATATTAGCGTTAAGTCAAAATTCTAATATTTATAAGATCTTTTACTAGTTCAAGGAAGTTGAAAACATGATAATTGATCCCTTTTGCTTCCGCTGCGGGATCAAATATATACGCTATGATGTGTACTCAATCCGACATTTCGCATGCCTTGAGCATGACGAATCATTTGCAATCAAATCCAAGTGAGAGTCACTTGATAGCCATAAAGAACATCCTTAAGTACTTGCGAAGTACTAAAGATATATTCCATGTGTTTGGAGTTTACAGTGAGTTGTGTGTAAGGGTTACACAGACTTCAGTTTCCAAACTGATATGAAATCACGAACTGGCTGTGTTTTATAGAAGATTTATCTGTTGGAAGAGTTCCAAGCAGAAAAGACTATTGGAAAGGTTCCAAGTAGGAGTGACATTACCGAATATAAATGTCATGTATCCGATGGAAATGTTCCAGGCAGTTTATCATTGCGGATTTCACAACGGAAATGGAGTACATTGCATCATATGATGATGCATATGAAAGTAGCATGGATTCGACAATATTGGAGGGACTAGAAGTACTTCCTATAGTTTTATATCCTATCCCATGATACTGTTAAAACAGTGGGAGCTACCTTTAGGCCAAGAGTCCTAAGTCTAGATTCAAAGCTAGACACGTACTCAGAAAGTTTTATGTAATATGAGATTACGTAGACAAAGAGAAATAGCAATCAGAAAGATGGGAAAGATGCAAGTATTGTTAATCCATTAGCCATGCCTTTTGCAGGCTGAACATGATAGTCATGTCATTTCAATGGGATTGAAATATGTACCTGAATTGCTAGAGAATATGAGATATGAAATTATTGATAGCGTATCAATTTTTCCAAATATTTGATAATCGCATTCATTGTTAGAGTTTCATTAAAAACTCCTTTATTTAGTTTGACTAAATTTTAATACTTTGTTTATCCGAATTGGTTGAAAGAAAGGTTGAACCCAATTCAAGTGAACATGATGAACTTAGTGTTTTGTCCCTAGTCACTCATTTGAGGTGACGTCTCGAAGTGACTAGATTTTAATTCGATCGATGGTTGGTTCAGCACCATGGGGTCATGGAGATGACTTGTCGTTTACATACACAGACTGTTGAGACACTCTGTCGGGCAGTGACCATAATAGAGTCCCTTATCAAAACTGTTGAAGCCTGGTCGTGGCGGGAATTTCTGTTTTATTCCTATGAGTCGATTCTTTAGACCGGCGACCATTTACCTGAGTCGGTGTAGTTTCCGATTGACTTTTGTTTTTGTCCTTGTGACAACCCTCGCGAATGCGGAAATATAAAACATACAAGCATGTGAATTAAATTGCGGAAATACGGTATTTTAAAAACTTTTATACATGCAAGATAGAAAATACGAGGAGTGTCAAAACTTTACAAACTAAGTACGAAATAAAACAAAGAGGCGAAGTCTCTCCAAATGTTAACAAAAGACAAAGTGATTAGCAACTATCTAAATAACGTCTAGAGGTGTTTCATCCAGGGACAACGCCCGCTAGCTCACACCCGAACCCAAAATACCACAAGCAAAAAGCCAACCAAATCAAGCAACCTGTTCATCCATGAAAAACATGAACGTCACAGTCAGTGGGGAGTAACTCCGGGTTCTCCTAGCCATATTACATTAAACGTACATAGAAGGAAATACAAAAGTAGAGCATGCATACATATAGATATACATGTGAGAAACGATAAGAATAGATAGACAATTCAATATATGATGATAAGAGCATAAGAGTTACAAGTTCGAATCCATCATGTGATACAAAGACTCGGGGAAGACACTCTTAGGCAACTGAATACGCTCACTAGGGCTTACATCTCACCGTTAGCGGTATAAGTTTGATAAGATTGAGATTCGACAAACAAACCATGCCAAGTCATGCGATGATCACAATAAATCCAACATATTATCATCCATTCACGAACCAATACATTGACGATGACAAGTCATGCAATGACCATGAATACAATCATGAAATCACGCATTCAAAGACAACGACACAAAGATGACATCTCTCACGGTAAATGAAACGCACTAGCACCGTGTACATGGCAAGTATGATTAAAAGGCATCCACGAGATAAAGCATTTCCCTGAACGCATACACGATGCTACATTTCGTATATGTAGACTAATTTCGTCCGGTAGGACAACGATATAAATACCCGGTCCTAGTCTAAATCTTGCCAGAATCCCGAAATCACATTTTCCGGTTCGACATGCGATAAACGTTTCGCATCCAAGACTCGGTCAATCATAGACGCCGAGTACCCCAAATTCGGTCAATAATTCACGAAAGAGGCGGAAAAGAGCACAAGCCTCATAACAAGCGGTACGCTACATGCAAATAACACCACCTCGCAAGTACACAACATTTGACGGCCGGGTCGATCAACGCAAAGCGTTCGCCTCCCAACAACGTCGTCGTATGCCCACTAACAAATGCAATTAAGCAGTAGGATACCTCCCCGTTCCGACATTCCAGCCTTACGAACGTGGAGGTAGCCAAGGGAATGAGAGTACAAAGCACATAACAAAATAGTGCTCAAACCGTAACATTTGTAAAAACCGACTCAAAGTGGGACATATGAAAAACCGTCACAAAACATGAGAATAGGGAATTATACAGACTTAACTATGATAAAAATGAATCAATACATGATACATAAGCATTAGACCAAGTTTAAGAAGCATAATAAATAGGAAACATATATCTTATCTCAAAACAACAAGTTTGGAAACTAACTAAAACAAGGGTCCACTTCAAACTGTCATAACTAGAGTTCTAGATATTCAAATACATAAATTCTAAGTTGAGGTGATAGTTTATCCTCTTACGGTTCCAACGATAGGTCACAAGCCCAAAAAAAGCAAGTAACGAAGGAGATATGATCATTTTACAAAAAAGCGTCAGTGTAGTGAAACTGCACAAGTCACGACCGTGACTTGTATTTCACGCCCGTGACATGAGTTACCAGTTCACCCGAGAGCCTTCAACATACATTCAAACATTTTCAATTTTCATAATTCACTTCTAACAACTATCAACAATCAATCATCATCATCAAAAGTCATCAACTAACAACAATCATTATCAATAATACAATTCCTAAGCTTTCTAATCGTATTCTAAATAAGAATTCTAACATAGAAATCATGTAAAACACGTAAATGATATCGAGTAACCCTTCACCGCTACCTTTTCGTGTCTTTAATCGATTTCTAGAAAGTCTCCACGTACAATTAGATAACAAAAGATGAATATCATTCACCTTGAGAAAGACGGATAATTTTAAAAGCGAGAAAGACGGTAATTTTATTACCAATACGGATAGAGGAAGATGAGAGGGGAAGAATAAGACGAACTTACGTGAATTTGAGCAAGAAACGAATGAGATACGATGATTATAAGATCGGATCAAAGATGGAGGCAAGGGTTTTGATTTGGGTTTCTTAGTGATGAAGTAAGTTGAGTTGTGTGAGGAATGAAATAGGTTAAGAGGGAGTATGAGATATGTAAGGGAAAAAGTCAACAAAATTCAAAGACGGCTTAAGAAGGGTTTCACATGAAATCTCGCGTAAAATCCAAATACGAACTCGGAAATTCTAAATTCGACACGGTAAATTAAATTCTAAACAAAAACTAAATTTCGCTGAAATGTATCCGTAAAATATTTTTACTAGAAAAAATAGGGTACATTTGCGGGTGTTACAATCACCCCACCTTTTAAAAAGTTTCGTCCTCGAAACTTGAGAGTAGAAAACAAAAGTATCAAGTTCAAAATTAATACGAAAACTTTAATAAGGGAAAAACATTTATGAAACGAGGTTCATCTCGAAAATGGTTTAAGTAAATTTTTCATAAGTGAAAAACTTTATTTACGAATCACAAGGGTGCCCGCGCGAACGCGTACTCTAGTTATCCAAATCAAGGCAATGTCGAAATAGTGAAATCAAAAATCAAAACAAGCGTTAGTAAGTGCAGGACTAGTCACCAGACGTCTCCAATAATAAGTCCAAACATCCAACCAAACGCAAAATTCAAACATAAAAGCAAAAGAAATCCATTTTTTCCAAAAAGAGGGTAGACAATCCATCTTTTGACTTCTTTGAAAAGTTAATTTAGAAATATAATATGAAAATTTGAAGGTTTTCTCAAAGATAGAATCAAAATAAGAACACATTACACGTACATAGAGCGACTCGAACATCAAGTTCACAAATCACGATAACAAAATATATACAAAACACGCAAAAACAAAACAAATCGAACTCTCTGGGATAGGAAGATCAAGATAAAGTCAGCAGGAAGATCTACAAGAATTCGACATCACTAAATCTACTAATAAACCAAATCCTCAAGAGAATGCAGTTAACCCAATTTGCAACTCATCATTTTCAATCATCAGAAATCCTACAAAAATATTCCATAATCACGAAACTTCGAGTAACAAATCCCAATTATTCGAATCCAATTAGAATCTACTAAGGTCCATCGGCACGGTAGACTCCACAACTAACAATCCACATGAAAGATTTATTACGCACTCTAATCTTCTTAGTTTCATCAAAACTCTTACTAGAAACCACCAACAAAATATTTATCTATGGAAACAATGATCGCTAACATCCACAAAGTAAAGGACTTACCATGAAATCCTTTAACCCAATTTACTTCAAACTCATTATCCTAAATTTACAAT
This sequence comes from Heliosperma pusillum, assembly GCA_022085475.1. NCBI lineage: Eukaryota > Viridiplantae > Streptophyta > Magnoliopsida > Caryophyllales > Caryophyllaceae > Heliosperma > Heliosperma pusillum. Next base: position 76,663 of record JAIUZE010074828.1, read on the forward strand.
GAACTTTCTCATCCTCGAAAATCAAAACACAATCCACGCAACCAAACATAATTATCTAAGATCCAACTAGTCTCATCCAAAGTCTCACGACAAGGGAAAATCCACAATCCATTATTGCTTATAAGAATTCTTTAATACGCCCTAACATCCTTAATTCGATCATTACTACACTCGAAGCCTCGAATATAAATAGTCACATTAGCAAACTACGGTTCCTTAAGAATAAAAGAGAATTACTAATTCCAAACCACAAATGACCAATCACTTGGCAATCAGACAACCATTCAAATCATCTAGATCATCTAAAACTCAAAATGAATCGATTTTCATTTATGACAAAACTCCTCAAACTTTGGGTACCAACTCAATTACCCTAAAGCAAAGTCTCTTTTAGAATCTACCAATTAGAGACATCTAATTCCCAAATGATATCCCAAGCAACCGATATAATACTCAACAACAACGAATATCATCTCGCTCAACTTGATTCCCAAAATAGCACTACACTAGCAAGCTCAATAAATGAAGCCACCAAGAGAGTACAATACCACCAACAGATTCATCCTAAGGTTTAAATCCCAATCCTATTCATGATCAAAATCAACACGAAGCTAGCTAACAACCTAATCATCTCACCAGAGGAAAGACAATGACACCATGACATTGGAAACGATAGGAGATTTCGAGGGAAACACGAACGCGATAAGATCGGACGAAAATTAGAGGAACGCTAGAGGCAGGGAGCCAAAAGCTAGATATTGGATAGATATAGCTATGAAGATAGCCAAGCAAAGGAAAAGATAAGAGAAAACAATTTCCTAGGAATCGGGCTTAGTAGGAACTTGCATGAAAGGAAATGGAAAGGGATAATGGCACGAGAAAAAGGTTTAAGGTTTAATCCACAAAATTCCCTTTTCAAACTCAGGGCGATAGCAAAGCAAATCATCTCAATAACAAAGGTCTCTTACAAGGGACCCTCGTACCACAAATCATCGGAGTAAGGTACACCTAGTTTTAACAAATCGATTACAACCCAATTCATCCATCCTTTCATATCACACAGAATCCCAAATCCGGAATTGCAACTCAAGTATAATAACATTCCTTTAGCTCAAATATTCAACACAACCTCAAAGGTTTCTTTAACTGAAGGACTAACAAATACTCCCTTATACTCGGTCATTTTCAACTCATATAACCCACGAGTTCATTATTATCAAAGTACAACATCAAGTCAAACATCATTATTAACATCCCAAGGTATTTCCATCATGGCTCACATCATCGAATCTCAAGTAATATGGTTCGACTTACAACGAAACCTTAATACTTCAAACGAGTCTCCGATACCATAAGATAAGATCATATCTTTAAATCCAAGAACTATAGCCAAATGCTTTTCCACCAAGCCTATACTCACAAACACACTATAGGAAACCACAAGACGTCACTTAACCTCAAAAGTATTTCGCACCTCAAGATATCCTTCAAAACTTCTTATTTACACCAATTAGACATATCGTAAGCATGGTCTTCAAAACGATACTAAACTTCTAAGTCCAAAAGACTAAATTACTAATGAGTTAAGAAGTCATAGCCAACTCATTCAACCTTACACCATCAAATACCATGAACTATCTACACATTAGTCATGGCAAGCATCAAGCATTAAAATCATCAAACTTATCTTACTACCTTTCCTTAGAGTTACAACTAATCATCAATATAAGGTGAATTTAGATTTACACCATTTTCCTCAAATCACAAATTCATTCTAACAAACCCTAATATTTCGCAAAATTCAAAGTTCTTCCGACCAAGTATAATATACCACAAACAAATGGGTATGTCATCCACAAAAATGTTACAAGGGAAGGTAAGGATACCAATGGTAAGATGGAGGAACTATCAAGAGTAATTTTCAAGAGGCAAACAAGTTGGAAGAGAAAGAAGCACCTAGATAGAAGGAAGAGAGCATAATACATTAAGGACGAGAGAATTCATCGATGAGGAAGAAATACACTTCAATTAGGCTTGTCAATCTTCAATCTTCGGTAGAGGATACTTCTTCTAGGTAACACATGATCCACCTTAAGACGGTAGATATAAATAAACATAACATCACTCAACACAATCAATAAACAAGTTAGAACCTAACAAACATCAAGTACACCAAAGACTACCAACTTAGGTCCTTAAGTCTACCCATCTCTCATTGATTATTTCAAGGTCAAGTAATTTAAGTTTAGGGTTCACGTGTGTGCGTCGGGAGCGATAAAGCTCTGATACCAACTGTGACAACCCTCGCGAATGCGGAAATATAAAACATACAAGCATGTGAATTAAATAGCGAAAATACGGTATTTTAAAAACTTTTATACATGCAAGATAGAAAAATACGAGGAGTGTCAAAATATTACAAACTAAAGTACGAAATACAACAAAGAGACGTAGTCTCTCAAAGTGTTAACAAAAGACAAAGTGATTAGCAACTAGCTAAACAACGTCTAGAGGTGTTTCATCCAGGGAAAACGCCCGCTAGCTCACACCCGAACCCAAAATAGCATAAGCAAAAAGCCATCCATGCAAGCAACCTGTTCATTCATGAAAAACATGAACGCCACAGTCAGTGGGGAGTAACTCCGGGTTCTCCCAGCCATATCACCTTTAACGTACATATAATGAACAAAAGTAGAGCATGCATACATATAGATATACATGTGAGAAACGATAAGAATAGATAGGCAATTCAATATATGATGATAAGAGCATAAGAGTTACAAGTCTGAATCCATCATGTGATACAAAGACTCGGGGAAGACACTCTTAGGCAACCGAATACGCTCACTAGGGCTTGCATCTCACCGTTAGCGTTATAAGTTTGATAAGATTGAGACTCGACAAACAAACCATGCCAAGTCATGCGATGATCACAATAAATCCAACATATTATCATCCATTCACGAACCAATACATTGACGGTGCCCAATCATGCAATGACCATGAATAATATCATGAAATCACGCATTCAAAGACGACGACACAAAGACGACATC
>JAIUZE010074830.1:0-35601 GCA_022085475.1 Heliosperma pusillum
AGACGCGTAAAGGTAACAGTGAAGGGTTACTCGATATCATTTAGGTGTTTTATGTGATTTCTAGGATAGAAACCGTATGTAGATTATGGTTAGTAAGCTTATGACTTGTATTGTTGTTGATGGATGTTGTTAGTTGTTAATTGATATGAGAATTGATGATTTGTAATGATAAATGAGGGTTTTGTTGTTGATAACATGTTGATTTTTGTTCGTCCTTGAATCCCGTGAAGGACGCAGGCTGCGTTGGGGGACGCAGGCTGCGTCGTAGGACGCAGGCCGCGTCACCCGCTGCCAACAGAACTTTTCCTGCACTGACCCCTTTTCGTAAGATGATCATATCTCCTTCGTTACTTGCTTGTTTTGGGCTTGTGACATCTCGTTGGAACCGTAAGAAGATAAGATATCACCTCCATTTGGAATTTCTGCATTTTCATGTCTAGAACTTTAGTTATGACCGTTTGAAGTGGGCCCTTGTTTTCGTTGGTTTCCAAACAACGTTGTTTTGGAGAGGTGATCTATGTTTTTATTCATTATGCTTCATAAACTTGTTCTAATGCTTATGTATCATGTATTGACTCATGTTTATCATATTTAAACTTATATGATTACCTATTCTCATGTTTTGTGACGGTTTTTGGTATGTTCCCACTTTGAGTCGGTTTTTACAAATGATACGGTTTGAGCACTATTTTGTCTTGTGCTTTGTACTCTCATTCCCTTGGCTACCTTCCCGTTCGTAAGGCTGTAATGTCGGAACGGAGAGGTATCCTACTGCTTAAATGCATGTGTTAGTGGGCATACGACGACGTTGTTGGGAGTTGAACGCTATGCGTTGATCGACCCGGCCGTCAAAGGTTGTGTACTTGCGAGGTGGTGTTATTTGCATGTAGCGTACCGCTTGTTATGTGGCTCGAGCTCTTTTCCGCCTCTTTCGTGAATTATTCTACCGAATTTGGGGTACTCGACGTCAATGATTGACCGAGTCTTGGATGCGAAATGTCATCGCTTGTCGAACCGGAAAATGCGATTCTGGGAATCTGGCCAGATTTAGATTAGGAACCGTATTATTATCGTCGTTCCTACCAGAAGGAAATTAGTCTACATATACGAAATGTCATCGTGTATGCGTTCAGGGAATGCTTTTCTTCCGTGGATGCCTGTTAATCATACTTGCCATGTACACGGTGCTAGTGCGTTTCATTTACCGTGAGAGAGGTCGTCATTGTATTGTTATGTGTGGATGGATGATTACATGATTGATTATTCATGGTCATACCATGACTTGGCATGGTTTGTTTGTCGAGTCTCAATCTTATCAAACTTATACCGCTAACGGTGAGATGCAAGCCCTAGTGAGCGTATTCGGTTGCCTAAGAGTGTTTTTCCCGAGTCTTTGTATCACATGATGGATTCGGATTTGTATTCTATATGCTCTTATCATTATATATTGAATTGCCTATCTTTTCTTATCGTATCTCACATGTATATCTATATATGCATGCTTCTACTTTGGTATTTCCTTCTATGTACGTTTGATGTGATATGGCTGGGAGAACCCGGAGTTACTCCCCACTGACTGTGGCGTTCATGTTTTTCATGGAATAACAGGTTGCTTGATTTGGATGGCTTTTTGCTTATGATATTTTGGATTCGGGTGTGAGCTAGCGGGCGTTGCCCCTGGAAGAATTACCTCTAGACATTATTTTAGCTAGTTGCTAATCACTTTGACATTTATAACATTTTGAGAGACTTCGTCTCTTTGTTGTATTTCATACTTTAGTTTGTAATATTTGACACTCCTCGTATACTTCTTCTTGCATGTATAAAAGTTTTAAAAATTTCATGTTTCCGCTATATAATTCACATGCTTGTATGTTTTATATTTCCGCATTCGCCAGGGTTGTCACAGTTGGTATCAGAGCTTTATCGCTCCCGACGCACACACGTGAACCCTAAACTTAAACTACTTGACCTTGAAATAATAAATGAGAGATGGGTAGACTTAAGGACCTAAGGTGGTAGTCTTTGGTGTACTTGATGTTTGTTAGGTTCTAACTTGTTTGTTGATTGTGTTGAGTGATGTTATGTTTTTTTGTATCTACCGTCTTAAGGTGGATCATTGTGTTACCTAGAAGAAGTATCCTCTACCGAAGATTTGAAGATTGACAAGCCTAATTGAAGTGTATTTCTTCCTCATCGATGATTTCTCTCGTCCTTAATGTATCATGCTCTCTTCCTTCTATCCAAGTGCTTCTTTCTCTTCCAACTTGTTTGCCTCTTGGAAATTACTCTTGATAGTTTCCTGCATCTTACCATTGATAACCTTACCTTCCTCTTGTAACATTTTTGTGGATGCCATACCCTTTTGGTTGTGGTATATTATACTTGGTCGGAAGAATTTTGGACTTTGTAGAATGTTAGTGTTGGTTAGAATGAATTTGGAATTTGAGGTAAATGGTGTAGATCTAAGTTCACCCTATATTGATGATTGGTTGTATCCCTGAGGAAGGGTGGTAAGATAAGTTTGAAGATTTTAAGACTTGATGCTTGCCATGACTCATGTGTGAATAATTCGTGGTATTTGATGGTGTAAAGTTGAATGAGTTGGCTAGGACTTCTTAACCCATTAGTGATTTAATCTTTTGAACTTAGGAGTTTAGTAATATTAGAGTGTCTTGAGGATCATATCTAAATTGGAGCTAGTTGTTCTAAGTGAGAATATTTGGATGATACCTTTAGGGTAAAATGCTTTTGAGACTAAGTGACTTTTTTTGGATTATAGTGTATGTGTTAGAGTATACGCTTGGTGGAAAAGTACTTGGCTATAATTCTTGGATTTAAAAATGTGATCTCATATCATGGTATCGGAGACTTGGTTGAGGTAGTAAGTCGTCATGATAGATTAAACCATGTTACTTAAGGATTATGGCATGAGTGTAATTTGATTAGATTGGCAATGACGGTGATGCATTAAGATGTTGATGATGACGTTTTGTTCGGTGATCTACCTTGTGGGCCATAGGAGTTGAAAGGAGATTAGTATGAAGAATTCCTTGTTAGACCTTCGGTTTTGAAACCTTTGAGAGTGTGTCAAATTTTGGAGTTAAGATAGTGTTACTATACTTGAGTTGCAATTCCGCATTTGGGATTCCGTGAGATATGAAAGGATGGATGAATTGGGTTGTAGTCGATTGATCAAATCTAGGTGTACCTTACTTTGATGATTGTACGTGGTATGATGGTCCCTTGTAAGAGGCCTTTGTAAAGGAATAATTAAGTTGTTTTACTATCGCCTTAAGTTTGAAAGGGAATTTTGTGGATTAAACCTTAAACCTTTTTCTCGTGCCATTATTCCTTTCCATTTCCTTTCATGCAAGTTTCTTCTAAGCCCGATTTCTAGGAAATTATTTTCTCTTATCTTTTCCTTTACTTGGCTATCTTCATGGCTATATCTATCCAATATCTAGCTTTTGGCTCCCTACCTCTAGCGTTCCTCTAATTTTCGTCCGATCTTATCGCGTTCGTGTTTCCCTCGAAATCTCCTATCGTTTCCAATGTCATGGTGTCATTGTCTTTCCTCTGGTGAGATGATTGGGTTGTTAGCTAGCTTCGTGTTGATTTTGACCATAAATAGGATTGAGATTTAAACCTTAGGATGAATCTGTTGGTGGTATTGTACTCTCTTGATGGCTTCATTTATTGAGCTTGCTATTGTAGTGCTATTTTGGGAATCGGGTTGAGCGTGATGATAGTTCGTTGTTGTTGGGTATCATAGCGGTTGCTTGAGATATCATTTGGGAATTAGGTGTCTCTAATTGGTGGATTCTAAAAGAGACTTTGCTTTAGGATAATTAAGCCGGTAACCAAAGTTTGAGGAGTATATGTCATAAATGAAAATCGATTCATTTTGAGTTTTAGATGAATTAGATGATTTGAATGGTTGTCTGATTGCCAAGTGATTGATCATTTGTGGTTTGGAATTAGTAATTTTCTTTTATTCTTAAGAAATCATAGTTTGAAATTGGGAAATGTTCATTGCAAGCTTTGGATAGTGAGTGCTCAGTTGTTATGGATTATATAGTTAGAATGGTGAACCCATTTATCTTGAGGATTAGTAACCACCATAGTTTGCTAATGTGACTATTTATATTTGAGGCTTCGAGCATAGTAGTGATCGAATTAAGGATGTTATGGCGTATTAAAGAATTATTATATATCCGATAATGGATTGTGGATTTTTCCTTATCGTGAGATATGGGATGAGGCTAGTTGGATCTTAGATAATTATGTTTGGTTGCGTGGATTGTGTTTTGACTTTTGAGGATGAGAAAGTTCATTGTAAATTTAGGATAACGAGTTTGAAGCAAATTGAATAAGGGGATTTTCATGGTAAGTCTCCTTTACCTTGTGGTTGTTAGCGATCATGTTTTCCCTAGATATAAATATTTTGTTGGTGGTTTCTAGTAAGAGTTTGATGAAACTACGAAGATTAGAGTGCGTAATAAATCTTTCATGTGGATTGTTAGTTGTGGAATCTACCGTGCCGATGGACTTTAGTGGATACTAAATGGATCTGAATAATTAGGTTATTGGCCTGAAATCTCGTGATTATGGAATATTTTTGTAGGATTTCTGATGATTGAAAATGATGAGTTGCAAATTGGGTAAATTGCATTCTTTTGAGGATTTGGTTTATTAGTAGAGTTAGTAATGCCGAATTCTTGTAGATCTTCCTGCCGACTTTATCTTGATCTTCTTATCCCAAAGAGTTCGATTTGTTTCGTTTTTGCGTGTTTTGTATATATTTTGTTACCCTGAATTGTGTGTGAATTGTGCGAGTCGCTCTATGTACGTGTAATGTCCTGTTATTTTATTTTATCTTTGATGAAACCTTCAAATTTCCATATTGTATTTCTAATTTAACATTTCAAAGAAGTCTAAAAATGGATTGTGTACCCTTTTTTTTTGGAGAAAATAGATTTCTTTTGCTTTTATACCTGGATTTTGCGTTTGGTTGGATGTTTGAACTTAATATTGGAGACTTCTGGTGACTAGTCCTGCACTTACTAACGTTTGTTTTGAATTTCGATTTCACTATTTCGACTTTAATTTGATTTGGATAATTTGAGTTCTCGTTCGCGACGGGCACTCTTGAGATCCGTAAGAAAGTTTCGCACTTATGAAAAATTTCCTTAAACCATTTTCGAGATGAACCTCGTTTCATAAATGTTTCCCTTATAAAAGTTTTCGTATTAATTTTGAAAACCGATTCTTGTCCTTGATACTTTTATTTTCTTTTCTCAAGTTTCGAGGACGAAACTTTTTAAAAGGTGGGGTGATTGTAACACCAGCAAATGTACCTTATTTTTATAGTAAAAATATTGTACGGATACTTTTCAGCGAAATTTAGTTTTAATTTAGAATTTAATTTTCCGAGTCGAATTTAGAATTTCCGAGTTCGTATTTGGAATTTCCGCGAGATTTCAAGTAAAACCCGTCTTAAGCCGTCTTTGACTTTTTCTTGACTTTTTCCCTTATACTCCCTCATACTACTCCTAACCTAATTCATACTCACACAAACACAACTCAACATTTCTTCTTCTCTAAGAAACCCAAAACCTTGCATCCATTTTCATCCAATCTTAGAATCGTCGTACCTCGCTCATTTCTTGCTCAAATTCACGTAAGTTCGTCTTATTCTTCCCCTCTCATCTTCCTCTATCCGTATTGGTAATAAATTACCATCTTTCTCGCTTTTCAATTTATCCGTCTTTCTCAAAGGTGAATTATATTCATCTTTTGTTATCTAATTGTAGGTGGAGACTTTCTAGAAATCGATTAAAGACGCAAAAAGATAACGGTGAAGGGTTACTCGATATCATTTACGTGTTTTATGTGTTTTCTAGGCTAGTAATCGTATTTAGATTATGGTTAGTATGCTTAGGACTTGTGTTGTTGTTGATGGATGTTGTTAGTTGTTAATTGATATGAGAATTGATGGTTTGTGATGATAAATGAGGATTTTTGTTGTTGATAAAATGTTGGTTTTGATCGTGCCTGAATCCCGTGAAGTACGCTGGCTGCGTCATGGGACGCTGGCTGCATCGTGGGACGCTGGCTGCGTCGTGGGGCGCTGGCAGCATTACGCGCGGCCGACTGCAGTTTTTCTGCACTGACCCCTTTTTGTAAAATGATCATATCTCCTTCGTTACTTGCTTGTTTTGAGCTTGTGACATCCCGTTGGAACCGTAAGAGGATAAGCTATCACCTCCATTTGGAATTTCTGCATTTTCATGTTTAGAACTCTAGTTATGACCGTTTGAAGTGGACCGTTGTTTTCGTTGGTTTCCAAACAACGTTGTTTTGGAGAGGTATCTATGTTTCTTATTTATTATGCTTCATAAACTTGTTCTAATTATTATGTATCATGTATTGATTCATTTTGATCATAGTTAAGTTTATATAATTCCCTATTGCACTGAAACAAGACCCAAAGGGGCTGATTTCGTGCCAAGAAAGACTCCCGAACAGCCACCACTCGAGCATGACTCAAGTGACTCTAAAACTAACCTAAATGACACCTAAACCCGGGCTAGGGATAGAACGGTCCCGGAAACCGCTTTGCACAACCAAGTGCAACCAAGACTCAACGAAACAACAACAAATTAAACTCGACACAAGTAGTTGTTCTTCTCATTTGAAGGGCTGTTTTGGAGGCTTTATTTTCTGGGTTTAATACAATGGGAGGTAGATGGATAAGACTTAGACTAGATCACACAACATGTCTAAGTCTAGGAGTAGTTTCGCCCAAGAACACGAAGCATGGACTCAACTCCGCTCCAATGGCTTGAGCCTTGGAGGTTCTCTCGCACTAAGCAAAGATGATAAATGCCCAAGCACAAAGCAAAGGACACAAGGGTTTCAAAACCTCAGTTTTTTTCATTTCATAATCTGAATATTACATAAGGCAAATGGCTCTTTATATAGAGCATTACAAGTTCAACAAATAAAAGCCTAAGATGCAATCTAGCCATTGATTTCTAAGTACTCTAATCTAATGGCTGATTTTCAATAAGGTAAGAGGACAAATACAATAAAAGGACTAATTTCTACTACTTGGTACATTAAATAGCTGTTTTCATGTCTTCTTTCGTGGCCCCATGGCTGCATTTGCAAAAGAATTCAGAAAAGAGGAGACAAGAGGAGACAAGGACAAGCTGTCGCTTTCCTTGTGTTCCTTCCACATGTGAGCTGTCTTTTATCAATTCAAAAGCTCTCCTTTTGCTGCCATATGATGCACACATACTTAGGATCATTTAGGGACCAATGTATATCCTTGGACGTGCCATTTAAACCAAGTAAACTGGATAGGAAGGCCCTTGATGCACACAAATGCAAAACAGACAACTGCACAACATTTTGGATTCTGGCCTGACTTGCAGGTCGAATATCTCATGACTTAGGATGAATTAGAACCCCTAAAATATCACATTTTAAAGCTAGAGATGTTAGCTTTCATTTCAAAAAAGAAGCAACCCAAAATGATGAATGAAACTCTAGATATAGAGGTTTGAGTACTAGCAGGTCCCTTGACAACTGTGCAGCAGTATTCCAGACTCCAGAGGCATCTTGCAGATGCTCTCCGTTTCTGCACAGGTAGAACTAGAAGACCCATGAGTAGCCAAATTGAAGCTATATGAGTTAGCTTCCTTATCCATTTGAAATCATGCAAAAAAAGGTCCTGGAACTTCAGTTATAAGCATTTGAGTAAGTGCAGGTCAGAAGTGAATGCACAGCAGTTTTCCTGTGCAGCAGCAGGAACTTCAAAGAATCATATCTCTTATCTCAGGTCGATTAAAATTACCCATGATGGCTCAAATGAAAGATAAGAATGTTATCTTTCATATACAAAAAGAATCAACCAAAACCATCCATCCAATATTGAGTTATTCACGTTTTAGTGCTGACAGGTCATTTCTGAAAAGCTGAGGAGCATCCATGCATGACAGTCTTTGAAACCCTCGTGTGAACAATCTACTAAATGAATGTTATTGATTCCAACTACATATGAAAGAGGACTCTTTCAAAAACCCAAAAATATAAAGAACTCAAATTTTCACCATGTAAAACTCATGATATGAGCTATTGAAATTGACCCAATTCTGCAGAGATTTTCAAAACCATTTGAATTTATTTCGCTGCACCTATTCTCATTTTTTGTGACGGTTTTTGATATGTCCTACTTTGAGTCGGTTTTTACAAATGATACGGTTTGAGCACTATTTTGTTATGTGATTTGTACTCTCATTCCCTTGGCTACCTCCACGTTCGTAAGGATGGAATGTCGGAACGGGGAGGTATCCTACTGCTTAATTGCATGTGTTAGTGGGCATACGACGACGTTGTTGGGAGGCGAACGCTTTGCGTTGATCGACCCGGCCGTCAAATGTTGTGTACTTGCGAGGTGGTGTTATTTGCATGTAGCGTACGGCTTGTTATGTGGCTCGAGCTCTTTTCCGCCTCTTTCGTGAATTATTCTACCGAATTTGGGGTACTCGGCGTCAATGATTGACCTAGTCTTGGATGCGAAATGTCATCGCTTGTCGAACCGGAAAATGCGATTTTGGGAGTCTGGCCAGATTTAGATTAGGAACCGTATTATTATCGTCGTTCCTACCAGGAGGAAATTAGTCTACATATACGAAATGGATTGAATCGTATATGCGTTCAGGGAATGCTTTTCTCCCGTGGATGCCTGTTAATCATACTTGCCATGTACACGGTGCTAGTGCGTTTCATTTACCGTGAGAGAGGTCGTCATTGTATTGTTATGTGTGGATGGATGATTACATGATTGATTATTCATGGTCATACCATGACTTGGCATGGTTTGGTTGTCGAGTCTCAATCTTATCAAACTTATACCGCTAACGGTGAGATGCAAGCCCTAGTGAGCGTATTCGGTTGCCTAAGAGTGTTTTTCCCGAGTCTTTGTATAACATGATGGATTCGGATTTGTATTCTATATGCTCTTATCATTATATATTGAACTGCGTATCTATTCTTATCGTATCTCACATGTATACCTATATATGCAAGCTTCTACTTTGGTATTTCCTTCTATGTACGTTTGATGTGATATGGCTGGGAGAACCCGAAGTTACTCCCCACTGACTGCGGCGTTCATGTTTTTCATGGATGAACAGGTTGCTAGATTTGGATGGCTTTTTGCTTATGATATTTTGGGTTCGGGTGTGAGCTAGCGGGCGTTGCCCCTGGAAGAATTACCTCTAGACGTTATTTTAGCTAGTTGATAATCACTTTGACATTTATAACATTTTGAGAGACTTCGTTTCTTTGTTGTATTTCATACTTTAGTTTGTAATATTTGACACTCCTCGTATACTTTTTCTTGCATGTATAAAAGTTTTAAAATTTTCATGTTTCCGCTATATAATTCACATGCTTGTATGTTTTATATTTCCGCATTCGCCAGGGTTGTCACAGTTGGTATCAGAGCTTTATCGCTCCCGACGCACACACGTGAACCCTAAATTTAAACTACTTGACCTTGAAATAATAAATGAAGAGATGGTAGACTAAGGACCTAAGGTGGTTCGTCTTGGTGTACTTGATATTTGTTAGGTTCTAACTTGTTTGTGGATGTGTTGAGTGAGTTTGTTTGGTTTGTATCTACCGTTTGAGGTGGGATCATGTGTTACCTAGCAAGAAGTATTCCTTTAACGCAGACTTGAAGATTGAACAAGCTAATTGAAGTGGATTTCTTCCTCATCGATGGATTTTCTCTCGTCCTTAATGTATCATGATCTATTCCTTCCATCTAAGTGCTCTTTCTCTTCCAACTTGTTTGCTCTTGGAAATACTCTTGATTAGTTTCCTCATCTGACCATTGATAACATTACCTTCCTCTTTGTATACAATTTTTGTGTAGCCAGACCCGTTGGTGTCGGTATATTAGACTTGGTCGGAAGAATTTTGGACTTTGTAGAATGTTAGTGTTGGTTAGAATGAATTTGGAATTTGAGGTAAATGGTGTAGATCTAAGTTCACCCTATATTGATGATTGGTTGTATCCCTGAGGAAGGGTGGTAAGATAAGTTTGATGATTTTAGTAATATTAGAGTGTCTTGAGGATCATATCTAAATTGGAGCTAGTTGTTCTAAGTGAGAATATTTGGATGATACCTTGAGGGTAAAATGCTTTTGAGACTAAGTGACTTTTTGTGGATTATAGTGTATGTGTTAGAGTATACGCTTGGTGGAAAAGTACTTGGCTATAATTCTTGGATTTAAAAATGTGATCTCATATCATGGTATCGAAGACTTGGTTGAGGTAGTAAGTCGTCATGATAGATTAAACCATGTTAGTTAAGGATTATGGCGTGAGTGTAATTTGATTAGATTGGCAATGACGGTGATGCATTAAGATGTTGATGATGACGTTTTGTTCGGTGATCTACCTTGTGGGCCATATGAGTTGAAAGGAGATTAGTATGAAGAATTCCTTGTTAGACCTTCGGTTTTGAAACCTTTGAGAGTGTGTCAAATTTTGGAGTTAAGATAGTGTTACTATACTTGAGTTGCATTTCCGCATTTGGGATTCCGTGAGATATGAAAGGATGGATGAATTGGGTTGTAGTCGATTGATCAAATCTAGGTGTACCTTACTTTGATGATTGTACGTGGTATGATGGTCCCTTGTAAGAGGCCTTTGTAAAGGAATAATTAAGTTGTTTTACTATCGCCTTAAGTTTGAAAGGGAATTTTGTGGATTAAACCTTAAACCTTTTTCTCGTGCCATTATCCCTTTCCATTTCCTTTCATGGAAGTTTCTTCTAAGCCCGATTTCTAGGAAATTGTTTTCTCTTATCTTTTCCTTTACTTGGCTATCTTCATGGCTATATCTATCCAATATCTAGCTTTTGGCTCCCTACCTCTAGCGTTCCTCTAATTTTCGTCCGATCTTATCGCGTTCGTGTTTCCCTCGAAATCTCCTATCGTTTTCAATGTCATGGTGTCATTGTCTTTCCTCTGGTGAGATGATTGGGTTGTTAGCTAGCTTCGTGTTGATTTTGACCATAAATAGGATTGAGATTTAAACCTTAGGATGAATCTGTTGGTGGTATTGTACTCTCTTGATGGCTTCATTTAATGAGCTTGCTATTATAGTGCTATTTTGGGAATCGAGTTGAGCGTGATGATAGTTCGTTGTTGTTGGGTATCATAGCGGTTGCTTGAGATATCATTTAGGAATTAGATGTCTCTAATTGGTGGATTCTAAAAGAGACTTTGCTTTAGGATAATTAAGCCGGTAACCAAAGTTTGAGGAGTATATGTCATAAATGAAAATCGATTCATTTTGAGTTTTAGATGAATTTGATGATTTGAATGGTTGTCTGATTGCCAAGTGATTGATCATTTGTGGTTTGGAATTAGTAATTTTCTTTTATTCTTTAGGAATCATAGTTCGAGATTGAGAAATGTTCATTGCAAGCTTTGGATAATGAATGCTCAGTTGTTATCGATTATAGAGTTAGAATGGTGAACCCATTTATCTTGAGGATTAGTAACCACCATAGTTTGCTAATGTGACTATTTATATTTGAGGCTTCGAGCATAGTAGTGATCGAATTAAGGATTTATGGCGTATTAAAGAATTATTATATATCCGATAATGGATTGTGGATTTTTCCTTGTCGTGAGATATGGGATGAGGCTAGTTGGATCTTAGATAATTATGTTTGGTTGCGTGGATTGTGTTTTGACTTTTGAGGATGAGAAAGTTCATTGTAAATTTAGGATAATGAGTTTGAAGCAAATTGAATAAGGGGATTTTCATGGTAAGTCTCCTTTACCTTGTGGTTGTTAGCGATCATGTTTCCCTAGATATAAATATTTTGTTGGTGGTTTCTAGTAAGAGTTTTGATGAAACTAAGAAGATTAGAGTGCGTAATAAATCTTTCATGTGGATTGTAAGTTGTGGAGTCTACCGTGCCGATGGACTTTAGTGGATACTAAATGGATCTGAATAATTAGGTTATTGGCCTGAAATCTCGTGATCATAGAATATTTTTGTAGGATTTCTGATGATTGAAAATGATGAGTTGCAAATTGGGTAAATTGCATTCTCTTGAGGATTTGGTTTATTAGTAGAGTTAGTAATGTCGAATTCTTGTAGATCTTCCTGCCGACTTTATCTTGATCTTCCTATCCCAAAGAGTTCGATTTGTTTCGTTTTTGCGTGTTTTGTATGTATTTTGTTACCCTGAATTGTGTGTGAATTGTGCGAGTCGCTCTATGTACGTGTAATGTCCTGTTATTTTATTTTATCTTTGATGAAACCTTCAAATTTCCATATTGTATTTCTAATTTAACTTTTCAAAGAAGTCTAAAAATGGATTGTGTACCCTCTTTTTGGAGGAAAAGAAGGAAAATAAAGAAAAGAAAAAAGAGAGGGAAAAGAGTTTCTTTTGCTTTTATACCTGGAGTTTGCGTTTGGTCTGGATGTTGGACCTAATATTGGAGACGTCCTGGTGACTCAGTCCTGCACTTACTTAACGTTGGTTTGAATTTCGATTTCACCTATTTCGACTCTTAATTTGATTTTTTTTTTGGATAATTTGAGTTCTCGTTCGCGACGGCCCCACTCTGAGATCCTAAGAAAGGTTTCGCACTTATGAAAAAAATTCTTAAACCATTTTCGAGATTAACCTGTTTCAAAATGTTCCCTTTTTTAAAAGTTTTCGTATTAATTTGAAAACCGATTTTGTCCTTGATACATTTTATTTTTACTTCTCAAGTTTCGAGGACGAAACTTTTTAAAAGGTGTGGGTGATGGTGATTGTAACACCGCCAATGGACCCCTATTTTTATAGTAAAAATATTGTACGGATACCTTTTCAGCGCAAATTTAGTTTTAATTTAGAAGTAATTTTTCCGAGTCGAATTTGAATTTCCGAGTTCCGTATTTGGAAATTTTCGAGAGGATTTCATTCAAGTCAAACCCCGTTCTTAAGCCGTCTTTGACTTTTTCTTGGACCTTTTTCCCTTTTATACTCCCTATATGACTACGAACCTAATTTATTAATCACACAAACAAAACTTACATTTTCTTCTTCTCTAAGAAACCCAAAACCTTGCCTCCATTTTCATCCAATCTTAGAATCGTCGTACCTCGCTCATTTCTTGCTCAAATTCACGTAAGTTCGTCTTATTCTTCCCCTCTCATCTTCCTCTATCCGTATTGGTAATAAATTACCATCTTTCTCGCTTTTCAATTTATCCGTCTTTCTCAAAGGTGAATTATATTCATCTTTTGTTATCTACTTGTAGGTGGAGACTTTCTAGAAATTGATTAAAGACGCAAAAAGGTAACGGTGAAGGGTTACTCGATATCATTTACGTGTTTTATGTGTTTTCTAGGCTTGTAATCGTATTTAGATTATAGTTAGTATGCTTAGGACTTGTGTTGTTGTTGATGGATGTTGTTAGTTTTTAATTGATATGAGAATTGATGGTTTGTGATGATAAATGAGGATTTTTTGTTGGAGCAAGTGTCCTCCACAATAATGCATTTATATTATAAATCTCATTTTGGAATATTAGTGGGATGACTAGTATTTTGATACTCCACGTCAGTTGATTAACGTAAATCGATAACGGTCAGCTGACTAGAGTTAGACGTTATTGTCGTATGACGGCGGTAATCAACTGACACCTTTCGGTCACACCTATAGGATGAGACCCAAACAGAAATCTAATTATTTGTATACGATACATATTAATTAGTACTTTATATATATATTTGATATATGTTTAGTTACGAGAGTTAATTATTGGAAATTGAGTTACGAACTCATTCCGGATAAGTGTATTAGTCAATTATACGATAATTGACTGAATAAATTTTACGTCTTATTTTAATACGATTAAATAAGATTTAATTTAATGATTAATAGTTAATTCATTAAATTAGTTGAGGTTATGCATATACTTTGAGATAGAGGGGATTAGTTAATTATATTTACAAGGAGTTGTAAAATAATCTAACTAGACATTGTGGGACCCATTATATATTGATATAATGATATAATATCACTTAAAAGTTAAGTGTATATTATTTATTAATTTGAGTCATATAATTGTTATATGATCAAATTAACCCTTAATTATACAAGATAATTAAACATCTGATTATAAGTATTTGTGGGACAAATATCAAAAATCAAAATGGACCACATGACACTAGTGGGTGCCGAAATTTAGGTAGTGTATAACATGATGATAGTTGTTTCTTGTGTTACACTACATCATGTGATCATGTCATGTTTATGACACATGATCATGTTCTAATTCACTTCTGCACTCAACATTTTGCATGAGATTATTTTAAGCAAATATGGGGCCATTCATGCTTGTGTTGGCCGGACCTTTTGTGTCCTTAAATGGACAATTTTGTTGTTCATTTTGACACACAAGTTCATTCTTATTTTGCATGTACATCTCACTAAAAATCCTCATCTCTCTAAAACCTCTCAAACACTAATATTTCCTATTACTAAAGTAGTAATAAAATCTAATATTAGTTCATCTTATCACTTGTGTTTTCTAGTCAAAAACTAAGTGATAAGTTTGGGTTCTCTCTTGGGTGCATCTAAAAGGAGGTCTTCTAGTTTGAAGATTAGAAGGAGGATCATCTATTTCTTTCTAGCACAAGAACAACAAGAAAGGTGTTTCTTGTTGTGCCCATATAAACCGAAATTTCCCAATGTAAGGAAATTTCTTCTTACTTTTTATTATGCATTTTAAGTTGCATGCATGTTACATAGATCTTTATTAAACACTAAATTAACAAGTAATTTAGTAACTAATTAGAGGAGTCTAATTAGGGTCTATGAACTTTCATGTGGTATCAGAGCTAGCTTGTAGCATGCATGTTAATTTTGAGCATTAAAATCGGGTTATACGATAACTTGAGTAAAAAATCGAAAATTTATGTTAAAAATGGTTTTCACAAAATTTTCTGATTTGCATGCATACCTACTGATCTCAAAATGTTTGTGGTCAAATTTGGTGAATTTAAGAATTATTTTGCTATTTATTATGATTTATGGCCTTTATTATCGAGTTAGCATGCGGTTTTATGTTAAAAGTTAACTAAAAATAGTTGCATGTTGATTCTGGCCTCAAATTTTTAATATGTTATCACATGCATGGTGTACATATTGTATGTAATTTTTCGTGACATTTAGTCATGTATTGCATGGTTATTGATTTTTATTGGATAAAGATCGATTTAAAGGAGTTATTTTGTTCTTAAAATTGAAACGAGACTTTCTGGAGTTGAAAATTTTTTGTACATTTTAAAATATTATTTATATCATTCTGGTAAAATTTGAAAATTTTTTTCATCATTTTACTATTTTAGTTGGTTTTTATTTGATAAAAACCGATTATTATAAAGCTATTTGTTCATAAAATCATTTCAAATTTTTTGGGCAAATGTTTTTGTTCTTGAGGTTCCTGGAAGTGTTCCAGTATGTACAAATATTTTTGGTTTCAATTTTAATGATTTTTTTTTATTTTGGGTTTAATTCATAAAAGTTATGATTAAATCTCTTTAAATAGCAAATGCGATCAAATCAAACTAATTAAATACAAGTGAAATTAGTGGGGACTAATTTTGAGTTCTAAATCAGTTTAGATAATTAGTTTGAGCTTAAATACGATTTAAGTGTTGATTATTGATTTTTAGTAGATAAAATCGATAAAATTCGTAAGAACCGAGCTAGAATGAACATGACAAGTGTTGAGGGTGATTTTGGCATGATTTTACAGCAATTTTTTATTTATGTTGTTGAATGAATGAATGTCATTTATTTATTTTATTGCAAGTTGTACCTAGTATGGCCTAGTTTATTTTAATCGGTATTACCCGTAATGTAAGGGAATATCGATTTGGTTGTAATTTATTGCGATTTCGTATCGCCGTTTTGTAATAATTAATAATTTCATTTTATAGATCAAATGTATAATAGGAATTTGCTATGTATTCATTTGTATTTTGTAATTATTTATTGTGAAGACGGTGATTCCCAAAGTCGGTGTTCCAAAAGACGGTGCCATATTGGAAGGCGTTCCAAGAAGAGGCAAGGGACCAAGGAGTTGGTTCCCGATTTGTAATCATCTAGTTAATTAGATTAGCTAGGTGGCCATACTAGGATTTAATTTGATTGCTTGCTTTATTTTTTCCGCACATGCCAAAATCACCAACATGCATTTTATTTATCGATTGTCAATTCAACGTTATTCAAAATTCACCGACTTATTTCACTTATAAGGAATTAATAACTAAAATTGGCAAGACCTCTCACATAACTTAAAAAAGAATTGAGATTTAGCCTTACCAATTGAAGCACCTATGAACCCCGTGTTAATTAGAACAACCACAACGTGGACCTTTTTACCTCGGGTAAGTAGGATGATACGATCACACGCCTAAATTGGGTTGGACTCAACAAGATAAGCGTTATCTTGGGACTAGGAGATGGTTTTAGTTGAAATCCGTCGACCGAGAGTTCTAGGAGTAGAATTAGTCAAAAGTTGACTTACCGTCTTTTACATAAAAGTTGCATGACATGTTCTTTTTGTCTAAAATGCGGGTCTCGGAATCGCTTATATAATTTCGTGAGGGGTCATTATATGAGTGACTTGTTTAAATCGTTTATACAAGTAAAATTGATTAAAACAATGAATGTTAATATTTCCTAATTTTGTTGTAGTTATTCATAATTCGCAATGGCAAACAATAACAACACCGTTCAACTAGGAAAGGACTCATGGCTAAGGTCCGTTATGGACAAATGCATCTTAAAAGACGATGGAACTAATTTCGTCGAGTGGGAGCAAATGATCAAGAGTGCGGCGTTATCGGATAACGTTTTGCGCTACTTGACCGAGGCACCTCCCAATGAACCCGGCCCAAGAGCCACTAATGCGGCCAAGGCCGCCTATGAGGAATACCTTAAGGTATCAAACGACGTCAAGATGGTCTTGATTTGGTCGATGTCCTCAACCCTTAAGCAACTATACATCACCCTTGGAGCATATGAGATATTCTCTAGGGTGACGTTGGCTTTTTCTCAATCACCTGAGATTCGCCAATACAATGCTATGACTCGGCTTTTTGAAGCCAAGTTAGAGAGGGGCCAAAAGGTTGGCCCACATGTGCTTAAGATGGTGGAACATATTGACACTCTAGATCGTCTAGGGGTCAAAATTCCTAAGAAACTAGCGGTTGGCCGCATCCTTCACTCACTTCCTCCCAAGTTTGCCCAAGCTAGGGCAAACTATAACATGCATGGCATGGATAAGAGCTTTCACGAGCTCCATGCTCTCCTTACCCAAGTCGAAAGGGATATGGAAGAAAGTGGGAGTGAGCAAAAGGATGTTCTTACAATGAGATTGAAGAACTTGAAGCTAGGGGTTCAAAAGGGGAAGGGAAAAGCCAAAGCCCAATTTAAGAAGCATGGAAAGGGAAAGGGCAAAGCTATTATGAATGGCAATGCCAAGGCTAAGGGCAAGAAGCACGCCGAGGCCGAATGCTTTTATTGTAAAGGCAAGGGACATTGGAAACGCAATTGTCCCAAGTATTTGCAGGATAAGAAGGACGGATGTGTGACACCGTCAGGTATAATCCTCTCTTCTCTCTATCTGATAGATATTAACTATGCTTGCACTTCCACTTGGGTATTTGATACTGGATGTGGTTCTCACCTTTGTAATCACTTGCAGGGGCTGAAGGACGTGCGAGCACTAGCCAAGGGTGATGTGGACCTACGAATGGGGAATGGAGCAAAAGTTGCCGCCGTCTCTGTAGGAACTTATGTATTAACCTTAGCTAGTGGTCTTGAGTTGTATTTAAATAATTGTTATTTTGTACCCTCCTTGACAAAGAACATTATCTCCATTTTCGTACTTGACGCGGAGGGTTTCTCTTTTGTAATCAAGAACAATAGTTGTTCGTTTTCTTTTAATGATGTGTTTTATGGTAAAGCCATCTCTGTTGGAGGTATCTATGTTCTTGATAATGTTAATGAAATATATCATATAGAAAGCAAGAAGCTTACGTTAGGTGAACCTAATCAATCATACCTTTGGCATTGTCGTTTAGGTCATATAAACGAACGACGCATAAAGAGACTCGTTTCAACGAAACTTCTCAAACCATTTGATTACGAATCTTATGGTGAATGCGAATCTTGTCTTTTGGGCAAGATGACTCGTGATCCTTTTACAGGAAAAGGGACACGAGCAAGTGAAGTATTAGGCCTTGTACATACCGATGTATGTGGCCCAATGACTCTCCAAGCTAGAGGTGGTTACAAGTACTTCATTACTTTTACCGACGATTTGAGTAGATATGGATACGTCTACTTAATGAGGCATAAGAGTGAAGCTTTTGAAAAGTTCAAAGAGTTTCAACATGAAGTGGAAAACCAATTGAATAAGAAGATAAAAAACCTACGATCCGATCGTGGTGGTGAATATCTAAATTATGAATTTGATTCACACCTAAAAGATTGCGGTATAGTATCACAATGGACTCCTCCTGGAACACCACAATTAAATGGTGTGTCTGAAAGGAGAAACCGAACTTTATTAGATATGGTTCGGTCGATGATGAGTCTTACAGAGCT
Source organism: Heliosperma pusillum (assembly GCA_022085475.1). Classification (NCBI taxonomy): domain Eukaryota; kingdom Viridiplantae; phylum Streptophyta; class Magnoliopsida; order Caryophyllales; family Caryophyllaceae; genus Heliosperma; species Heliosperma pusillum. The sequence goes on from JAIUZE010074830.1 coordinate 18,720, forward strand.
TCCTGACTCGTTTTGGGGATTTACCATCTTAACCGCAATATTTTCACTAAATCGTAGCCCGACTAAAGCAGCCAATAAAACTCCATATGAGATATGGAAAGGAAAGGTTCCTTATTTGTCGTTTATGAAAATTTGGGGTTGCGAGGCGTTAGTTCATGAGAAGTGTAATGACAAACTCGCACCCAGATCCGACAAATGTTATTTTGTAGGATATCCTAAAGAGACTCGTGGATATTACTTCTACAACCGTCATGAGGACAAAGTGTTTGTGTCTCGTGATGCTGTCTTTCTAGAAAGCGATTTCGTTTCTAAAAGGCAGAGTGGGAGAAAATTCGAACTTGACGAAGTTCGAGAGCCACAAATCGAAAATGAAGTGGAGGAAAACGTTCCCTCCTCGTCTGAAACGGTTATTGTCCCTAGAAGGTCAGGTAGAATTAGTTTTCAACCTGATCGTTACCTTGGATGTATCGAGGGAGATGGTGATTTATTACTTTTTGAAAGTGATGAACCCACAACCTACAAGTCGGCCGTTTCTAGTCCTAACTCCACGCATTGGCTTGAGGCAATGCAATCCGAAATGGATTCTATGTACGAAAATCAAGTATGGGACTTGGTAGACTTACCTGAGAAGGTGCGACCTCTTCAGTGCAAGTGGATCTACAAGATCAAGAATGGCATAGATGGACATATTGATGTCTACAAAGCTAGATTGGTGGCAAAAGGCTTCACTCAAGTTCATGGTTTACACTATGACGAAACTTTTGCCCCAGTCGCTATGCTTCGATCCATTAGGATTCTCTTAGCGGTTGCCGCATTTTATAACTATGAAATTTGGCAAATGGATGTCAAAACCGCCTTCTTGAATGGGATTCTAGAAGAGGAAGTGTACATGACACAACCTGAAGGTTTTGAGGATAAATCCAATCCTAAGAAGGTATGCAAACTTAAGAGATCCATTTATGGTCTTAAGCAAGCATCAAGGAGTTGGAATCATCGCTTCGATAATGTAATTAAACAAAATGGATTCACTCGAAGTGTCGAGGAACCATGTTTATACATGAAGTTTAGTGGGAGCAAAGTTACTTTCCTTATCTTGTATGTGGATGACATACTTCTCATTGGGAATGATATACCAATGCTTACTTCTACCAAGGAGTGGCTTGGGAAACATTTCCAGATGAAGGATTTGGGAGAGGCACAACGCATTTTAGGTATCCGGATCTATAGAGATAGATCCAAGAGGATACTAGCATTAAGTCAAGAAGCTTATATAGATAAGATTCTTGATCGGTTCAAAATGAAAGACTCTAAGAGAGGCTTTCTTCCAATAGGTCATGTGCACTGAAACTATTCAGAAAAGAAAACTAAACAATGACAAATTGAGCTAAGATTAAGACACTTGCAAGTACTCTGTTTCTGTTTGAATTGATTGTTAAAGAACAAGGATAGGACCTTAACCAAAGCACAAAGCCAATGGTTGAGGGTTGAACCTTGATCCCAGCACACAGCTAAGGACCCAAGCTCACTTCCAAGCACAAAGCAAAGGAAGTTGTCTCAAGCACACAGCCAAGAGATTACAACAGAAACAAGGTTTCAGTTTTATGTTTTACTTCAAATCTGCCTTGTATTTCATTAGGTGAAGGCCTTATATAGGCAGCAAGGATACATCTCAGACATTTAGGATACATCTAGGGCCACAAGGGCTTACAACATGAAACAAAATAACAGCTACAAACTTGCAGAATTATGACATAAAGTAGATAAAGTAGAAAGTAGTTTCTAAAGAGACAATCTTCCTTAATTGTTTGATCAGGTGTGTCTTGGGTGAAGAGTGGACTTTCAAGCTTGGGTTTGTGAACCAAACTGAAGTAGGAAGGCTCCCAAAGATGTGCTGAAGGTACCTCACGCATTGCTTGTTCAAAAGGGGAAGGTTGACAGTGACATATTAACTACTGCACAAAAGGCTGAAATCTGGACAGTTTGAAGTTGTCCCTAAGCTAACTCTTTGTGTGTTTGTTTCTTGGAAGGGAAGTCCTGGGGAAAGTTGTAGAGGACCTTCCCAAGACATAGGTTTGGGGGTTGGTTAGGCTTGTTTGATTGGCTAAAAGAGGAAAGTTTGACAAAACAGCTAAACTGCTACATGTAAGGCTGTAACTGGACTGGTTCACTTGGGTTGTGTTTTGAGGGGTGTTCTTGACGTTTTCTGAGGAAGGTTTCCTGGACAAAAAGGTAGTAGACCCTCCCTAGTACCATGCCCCAAAGTTGGTTTGGAGTCCTTAAGCTTGGAAGTTGCTCTGAGACCCTCCCCAAGGCACTGCTGCTGGCTGAGTTTCCAAAGGTTTTGTTGGCTTGTTTTGTGAGTCTGTTTTGTGGCTTGGTTGGTCTTGGCTCGTGTCATGGCTACCACTGGCTCGTGTCTTGGCTTGCTTTCTTGGGCCTGGGCTATACAAAGCATTAAGATAGCTTTTGACATAGGGTAGGTTTGGCATTGAATCCTGGTTAGGCTGATCATAGGTTGATTGTCCTTGTCTTTGAGCATGGCATTGAACTCCTGTTGCAACCCCTCCTTCTTGAAAAAGATTTGCCCTCAAATCCTCTTCATCCTCAGAGTCTTCTTGATAATGACTTAGGTCTCCCACATTGAATGTCCCATGTACTCCATAATCCCCTGGTAGATCTATCTTGTAAGCATTAGGTCCTATCCTTTCAAGCACTTCAAAAGGACCATCAGCTCTTGGCATGAGTTTGTTTTTCCTCTTCTCTGGGAATCTTTCTTTCCTTAAGTGCAGCCACACCATGTCTCCTGCCTTGAACTCTCTAGCTTTCTTTGGACCTTTGGCTCTTGACTTATACATTTCATTTGTTCTCTCAATCTGTTTCTTGACTTGACTGTGAATCTGCATCATCTGTTGTCCTCTTTCTTTGGCATCATAGTTGACTTCTTTCCTTATCACTGGTGCTAGGTCTGTTGGCATTAGAGGATTAGCACCATAAACAACTTCAAAAGGGGTCTTACATGTGCTGTGTGAGGGAGCTCTATTGAATGCAAACTCAGCTTGTGACAGTTTGATATCCCAATCCTTTAATGACTTAGCAATGATACATCTCAAGATTCTTCCTAGCGTTTTGTTAGTAACCTCTGTCTGCCCATCTGTTTGGGGATGGTATGCTGTGCTGAAGAGTAACCTTGAACCTAGGAGCCTCCAGAGTGACCTCCAAAAGTGGCTCATAAACTTAGTATCCCTATCAGACACAATGCTTCTTGGTACCCCATGCAACTTTACTATTTCCTTGAAGTAGAGTTCTGCTACCCCCATGGCATCTTCTGTCTTTTTACAAGCAACAAAGTGGGCCATTTTGCTGAACCTATCCACTACCACCATTACTGAGTCTTTGCCCCTTTGTGTCCTAGGCAATGCCACTATGAAATCCATACTGATGTCCTCCCAAGGTTTGTTTGGTACAGGTAGTGGGGGGTAGGGACCTGCATGGAACTGTGACTTGGCTAGTTGACAGGGTTTGCACCTTTTGATAGTGTCATGCACATCACCTAGCATCTTGGGCCAATAGAACTGCTCATGCAATATCTCATAGGTCTTTTGTACCCCAAAGTGCCCTGCAAGTCCATTGCAATGGACCTCCTTGACTAGTAATCCTCTGTAAGGACCTCTAGGTATGCATAGTTTGTTTCCTTGGAAGAGGAATCCATTCTGTGTCAAGTACTTGCTCCCCTTCTTGGGTTTTCCTTCTGCATACACTTCCCATTCCTCCTTGAAGTCTGGATCTTCCATGTAGAGTTCCTTCATGAATTCAAAGCCTAGGACCCTTTGCTCCATGAATGACAACATCACAGATCTCCTAGAAAGGGCATCAGCTACTACATTGTTCTTGCCTTCTATGTACTTGCTTGAAAAAGAGAAAGATTGCAGGAATTCTACCTACTTGGCATGCCTGGGGTTGAGTTTGTGTTGACCATTGATGAACTTTAAAGCCTCATGGTCTGAATGTAGCACAAAAGGCTTAGGTTTTAGGTAATGCCCCCAATGATTCAGAGCTCTCACTATGGCATAAAACTCTTTGTCATAGGTAGAGTAATTCAACCTTGCTCCACTTAGCTTCTCACTGAAATAGGCTATGGGCCTCTTCTCTTGAACCAGTACTGCCCCAACCCCTAACCCACTTGCATCACATTCTACTTCAAACAGTTTGTTAAAGTCAGGTAAGCCTAGTATAGGGGGTCTACACAACAGATCCTTAATGGTTTTGAAGGACTTCTCTGCCTTTTCTCCCCAAGTAAACTCTCCTTTCTTCATGCATTCTGTGATAGGAGCCATGATAGAACTGAAACCCTGAATGAACCTTCTATAGAAGGATGCCAACCCATGGAAACTCCTGACCTCTGTCACTGTCTTAGGTGTGGGCCAATCCCTGATTGCCTTAACCTTCTCAGGATCAACAGCTACCCCATCCTTTGATATGATGAACCCCAGGAAATGAACCTCAGGCTGCATGAAAGTGCACTTCTCTAGCTTACCATATAGCTTATTCTTCCTGAGAACCTCACAAAGCAAGTTCAGATGTTGTAGGTGTTCCTTCTTGCTTGAACTGTAGACTAGAATGTCATCAAAGTATACCACAATGAAATTTCCCAAGTAAGGCCTTACGACTTCTGTCATGAGCCTCATGAAGGTGCTAGGGGCATTGGAGAGCCCAAATGGCATCACTAACCATTCATACAGCCCATGCTTGGTCTTGAAAGCAGTCTTCCACTCATCTCCAGATCTAATCCTTACTTGATGATACCCTTGCCTTAGATCAATCTTAGTGACCACTTGAGCCCCACTGAGTTCATCCAGAATGTCATTGAGTCTAGGTATAGGGAACCTATACTTAATGGTGATATTGTTAATTGCTCTGCTATCTATACACATCCTCCAAGTTCCATCCTTCTTAGGCACTAGCAGTGCTGGTACATCACAAGGACTAAGAGACTCCCTGACATACCCTTTGCTAAGCAATTCTCCCACCTGAGATTGCAGCTCTTGTGTTGCCCTGGGGTCACTTCTATAGGCTGGCTTGTTTGGAAGGACAGCCCCAGGTACTAGATCAATGTGGTGCTAAATTCCCCTTAGTGGGGGTAATCCACTAGGTAGTTCAGCAGGGAAAACATCCTCATAGGTTTTCAGCAAGGCTTGCACTTCCTTAGGCACTTGGTTAGACCCTTCCCCTACCTCCTTGGTGAGGAGGACATAGACTGGCCTAAGAGCATTTAACTCTTGCTCCATCTCTGCTTCACTTAACAGCAGAACTTCCTTAGCAGCTTCAGTTAAGAGTGGAGGGTTCCCTTTCAGGATAGGGGGTAAAGGAGCTAAGATGATTTTCTTCTTCCCAAACCTGAAAGAGTAAGTATTGTCCCTTCCCTGATGGACAGCATCCCTATCAAACTCTCAGGGCCTCCCCAATAGGAGGTGACAAGCATCCATAGGCAATACATCACACAAGGCCTCATCAGCATATCCTTTACCAATAGAAAATGGAACAACACATTGTTGATCTACCTTAACTTCAGCCCCCTTATTCAGCCACCTAAGCTTGTAAGGTTGAGGGGGGTCTTTGGTGGGCAATGTTAGTTTATCCACCATTGTCTTAGAGGCTACATTGGTGCAACTCCCTCCATCCACAATCAGATTACACACCCTCCCTTTTATGGTGCACCTAGTTCTAAAGATCTGGTGTCTTTGATCTTCTTCTAAGGGTTGGGGTTGTGTGTGCATCACCCTCCAAGTCACCAGACTTAACCCAGCATCAGGTTCTATCAACTCCTCACTAGCCTCTATCTCAGGCTCTTCCATCTCCTCATCACAGACCAACACCTCATCATCCCCCCAATGGATTACCTCTAGAGTGCTCAGAGCTCTTTTAGATGGACATTCTCTAGCAAAATGTCCATATCCTTGACATTGAAAACACTTTTTGAGGGGGGTAGTCTTCCTTTGGCCTGCCTCAACAACCTTGCTTTTATCAGGGTTAAAAGGAGTCTTAGTAGGAGCCACAGGTTCTCCCATCTTAATTCCTACAAAAGGTTTGTAGTTAGGTGTTCTAGCAGGAGTTTTAGAGACACTGGCTTTCCCTTTCCCCAACTTTTCTACTCTTAAAGACAAGTTGACAGCTTCCTCAAAGGAGTATATGTTTTGTAGCCTAACTTTACTAGTTATCCTCTCATCCAAGCCTTTTAAAAACCTTGCTATCTTTTGCTCAGATTTCTCAACAACCTCACATTGCAATGTAAGTTGTTCAAAGTCTCTTAAATAAGATTCTACAGGTCTTTGGTCTTGTTTAAGGTGAGTGAGCTTAATGAACATGTCCTGAGTGTAGTCCCTAGAGACAAACTTAGCTCTCATTTTCTTTTTCAGTTTGAGCCATGACTTAACAGGTTCTTTCCCTTCCCTAACCCTCAAGGTTTTCATGTTTTCATACCACAGTGAGGCATAGCCTTTTAGTTTCATGATAGCAACCTTAAAAGCCTTTCTATCAGTGTATCCTTTAAACTCAAAGACTCTTTCTACAGACCTTAGCCAATCTAAGAAATCATCAGGGTTCAAGCTACCTAGAAAGTCAGGAATCTCTACCTTGATATCTTTGTCTTGGTGTCTGAGAAGATTGTGATCTGAGCCATCTGAATCTGACATTTCAAACTGATCTACAGGTTGTCTCCTCCTTACTCCACCTTGTGGGAAAGGTGCTCCTCTTCCTCGACCTCTGCCTCCCCTTGTATCATTGTTCTGTTGGCCCTCAAGGAGTTCATTGACAGATCTAGAGACCTCCATTACAGTTCTGACAAGATCTTGAACTGTGTTTTCAAGACCTGTGATTCTCTCTTCACTCATGGTTGTATTTTGTGTTTTTAATGTAGTTAGGTAGATGAACTCACAAACCAAAGCTCTGATAACCAATTTGCACTGAAACTATTCAGAAAAGACAACTAAACAATGACAAATTGAGCTAAGATTAAGACACTTGCAAGTACTCTGTTTCTGTTTGAATTGATTGTTAAAGAACAAGGATAGGACCTTAACCAAAGCACAAAGCCAATGGTTGAGGTTTGAACCTTGATCCCAGCACAAAGCTAAGGACCCAAGCTCACTTCCAAGCACAAAGCAAAGGAAGTTGTCTCAAGCACACAGCCAAGAGATTGCAACAGAAACAAGGTTTCAGTTTTATGTTTTACTTCAAATCTGCCTTGTATTTCATTAGGTGAAGGCCTTATATAGGCTGCAAGGATACATCTCAGACGTTTAGGATACATCTAGGGCCACAAGGGCTTACAACATGAAACAAAATAACAGCTACAAACTTGCAGAATTCTGACATAAAGTAGATAAAGTAGAAAGTAGTTTCTAAAGAGACAATCTTCCTTAATTGTTTGATCAGGTGTGTCTTGGGTGAAGAGTGGACTTTCAAGCTTGGGTTTGTGAACCAAACTAAAGTAGGAAGGCTCCCAAAGGTGTGCTGAAGGTACCTCACGCATTGCTTGTTCAAAAGGGGAAGGTTGACAGTGACATATTAACTACTGCACAAAAGGCTGAAATCTGGACAGTCTGAAGTTGTCCCTAAGCTAACTCTTTGTGTGTTTGTTTCTTGGAAGGGAAGTCCTGGGGAAAGTTGTAGAGGACCTTCCCAAGACATAGGTTTGGGGGTTGGTTAGGCTTGTTTGATTGGCTAAAAGAGGAAGGTTTGACAAAAACAGCTAAACTGCTACATGTAAGGCTGTAACTGGACTGGTTCACTTGGGTTGTGTTTTGAGGGGTGTTCTTGACGTTTTCTGAGGAAGGTTTCCTGGACAAAAAGGTAGTAGACCCTCCCTAGTACCATGCCCCATAGTTGGTTTGGAGTCCCTAAGCTTGGAAGTTGCCCTGAGACCCTCCCCAAGGCACTGCTGCTGGCTGAGTTTCCAAAGGTTTTGTTGGCTTGTTTTGTGAGTCTGTTTTGTGGCTTGGTTGGTCTTGGCTCGTGTCATGGCTACCACTGGCTCGTGTCTTGGCTTGCTTGCTTGGGCCTGGGCTATACAAAGCATTAAGATAGCTTTTGACATAGGGTAGGTTTGGCATTGAATCCTGGTTAGGCTGGTCATAGGTTGATTGGTCTTGTCTTTGAGCATGGCATTGAACTCCTGTTGCATCATGGTATCACTCTGAGTAAATCCCAGAGTCCTACCGTCACTGAGGAGATTGAACGCATGAAGTTGATCCCTTATGCTTCAGCTGTTGGGTCAATCATGTATGCTATGATGTGCACTCGCCCTGACGTCGCCTATGCTTTGAGCATGACGAGTCGTTATCAAGCCAATCCAGGTGAGAGCCACTGGATAGCCGTAAAGAACATCCTTAAGTACTTACGAAGGACTAAAGATTCGTTCTTGGTGTTTGGAGGAGAGACTGAGTTGCGTGTAAAGGGTTACACGGACGCTAGTTTCCAAACTGATAGGGATGATTTAAAATCCCAATCCGGCTATGTCTTTATGTTGAATGAAGGAGCCGTTTGCTGGAAAAGCTTCAAGCAAAGCGTGACTGCGGATTCTACAACAGAAGCTGAGTACCTCGCGGCATCAGAGGCTGCAAAGGAAGCTGTGTGGATTCGGCAGTTCTTGGAAGGACTAGGAGTAGTCCCTACTGCCTCAGATCCCATCACGATGTATTGTGATAACAGTGGGGCTATCTTTCAAGCAAGGGAGCCCAAGTCTAGTAACAAGTCTAGACATGTACTTAGGAAATACCATGTAATTAGAGATTACGTGGAGAGGAAGGAAATAGATGTATGTAAGGTTGGGACAGACGATAACATCGCTGATCCTCTAACCAAGCCTCTTACAAAGGCTAAACATGACAGTCATGTCGTCTCGATGGGATTAAGACGAGTTCCTGAATTCCTCTAGATTATGTGATATGTAATAATTGAATGTTGTATCAATGTTTACATATATGATAATTGCATTCATTGTTCGAGTTTTATATGAGCTCTTTTATTTAGTATTGACTAAATTTTATTACTTTGTTTTATCCGAATTGGTTATAAGAAAGGTTGAACCCAATTCAAGTGAACATGATGAACTTAGTAATTGTCCCTAGTCATTTGCATAAGGTGACGTCTCGCAATGACTAGATTGTAAGTCGATCGATGGTTGGTTCAGCACCATGGAGTCATGGAGATGACTGATCGTTTACATAGACAGACTGTAGAGACACTCTGTCGGACAGTGACCATGATAGAGTCCCTTATCAAAATTGTTGAAGCCTGGTCGTGGCGGGGATTTCTATTATATTCCTATGAGTCGATTCTTTAGACTGGCGACCATTTACCTGAGTCGGTGTATTTTCCGATTGACTTTGGTTTTTGTCCTAGGTCGTGCCGTGAAAGGAGGCCGATGGGCATCTACTGGGTCATGGTGATTTGCATTATACAGTGTAAGTTGGGTCAACAGGAATTGTCCACCCACGTTGGGTATTAACATCTTCGGGCCACTCGAGGAGTAGTGACTGGAAATGCGTGGCCACGCTCGGAATAGATCTATGGTAGATTTTCCGGTCAGACAGTTACTTTCCAGATCGAGAAAACCACTCAAATTTATTTTTACAATCGCAAGTGCGACCTGAAAGACACCTTGCGATGAGTGGGAGGATGTGACGCAAAAGTGACAAGAGAATTGGTAGCACACAACTTGTCGAGACAAGTGGGTGATATTGTGGGAGTAGGAGTCCTCCGCAATAGTGTGGCTACATGCACAACTTGTATCGGACAAGTGGGAGATTGTTGGAGCAATTGTCCTCCACAATAGTGCATTTATATTATAAATCTCATTTTGGAATATTAGTGGGATGACTAGTATTTTGATACTCCACGTCAGTTGATTAACGTAAATCGATAACGGTTAGCTGACTAGAGTTAGACGTTATTGTCGTATGACGACGGTAATCAACTGACCCCTTTTGGTCACACCTATAGGATGAGACCCAAACAGAAATCTAATTATTTGTATACGATACATATTAATTAGTACTTTATATATATATTTGATATATGTTTAGTTACGAGAGTTAATTATTGGAAATTGAGTTACGAACTCATTCCGGATAAGTTTATTAGTCAATTATACGATAATTGACTGAATATATTTTACGTCTTATTTTAATACGATTAAATAAGATTTAATTTAATGATTAATAGTTAATTCATTAAATTAGTTGAGGTTATGCATATACTTTGAGGTAGAGGTGATTAGTTAATTATATTTACAAGGAGTTGTAAAATAAACTAACTAGGCATTGTGGGACCCATTATATATTGATATAATGATAAAATATCACTTAAAAGTTAAGTGTATATTATTTATTAATTTGAGTCATAAAATTGTTATATGATCAAATTAATCCTTAATTATACAAGATAATTAAACATATGATTATAAGTATTTGTGGGACAAATATCAAAAATCAAAATGGACCACATGACACTAGTGGGTGCCGAAATTATGGTAGTGTATAACATGATGATTGTTGTTTCTTGTGTTACACTACATCTTGTTATCATGTCATGTTTATGACACATGATCATAACCTTACTCACATCTACACTCAACCAATTTGCATGGGATTATTTTAAGCAAAAATAAGAGGCCACATAGGCCATGATGGCCGGACCATAGTGTCCTTAAAAGGACAACTTTGTTGTTCATTTTGTGTTGCTTGTTCATTCTTATTTTGTGCTTATCTCACTAAAATCCTCATCTCTCTAAAACCTCTCAAATACTAATATTTTCCTATTACTAGAGTAGTAATAAAATCTAATATTAGTTCATCTTTTCACTTGTGTTTTCTAGTCAAAAACTAAGTGATAAGTTTGGGTTCTCTCTTGGGTGCATCTAAAAGGAGGTCTTCTAGTTTGAAGATTACAAGGAGGATCATCTATTTCTTTCTAGCACAAGAACAACAAGAAAGGTGTTTCTTGTTGTGCCCATATAAACCGAAATTTCCCAATGTAAGGAAATTTCTTCTTACTTTTTATTATGCATTTTAATTTGCATGCATGTTACATAGATCTTTATTAAACACTAAATTAACAAGTAATTTAGTAACTAATTAGAGGAGTCTACTTAGGGTCTATGAACTTTCAAACCGTCACAAAACATGAGAATATGGAATCATATAAGTTTAAATATGATAAACATGAGTCAATACATGATACATAAGCATTAGAACAAGTTTATGAAGCATAATGAATAAAAACATAGATCACCTCTCCAAAACAACGCTGTTTGGCAACCAACTAAAACAAGGGTCCACTTCAAACGGTCATAACTAGAGTTCTAGACACGAAAATGCAGAAATTCTAAATGGAGGTGATATCTTATCCTCTTACGGTTCCAACGGGATGTCACAAGCCCAAAACAAGCAAATAACGAAGGAGATATGATCATTTTACGAAAAGGGGTAAGTGCAGGAAAACTGCAGTCAGCCGCGCGTAACGCAGCCTGCGCCCCACGACGCAGCCTGCGCCCCACGACGCAGCCTGCGCCCCACGACGCAGCCTGCGCCCCACGACGCAGCCCGCGTCCTACACGGGATTCAGGCACAATCAAATCCCAACAAGTTATTAACCAAAAATCCTCATTTATCATCACAAACCATCAATTCTCATATCAATTAACAACTAACAACAACAACATAAGTCCTAAGCATACTAACCATAATCTAAATACGATTACTAGCCTAGAAAACACATAAAACACGTAAATGATATCGAGTAACCCTTCACCGTTACCTTATTGCGTCTTTAATCGATTTCTAAACCTTCCTAGTCTCCACCTATATACAATTAGATAATAAAAGATGAATATCATTCACCTTGAGAAAGACGGATAATTTAAAAAGCGAGAAAGACGGTAATTTTATTACCAATACGGATAGAGGAAGCTAAGAGGGAAAGAATAAGACGAACTTACGAGAATTTGAGCAAGAAACGAATGAGATATGAAGAATCTAATCTTGGATCAAAAATGGAGGCAAGGGTTTTGATGGTTTCTTTGTGATGAAGTAAGTGTTGTGTTTGAGTTGTGAAGAAATAGGTTAAGTGGTAGTATGAGGTGTGTAGGGGAAAAAGTCAACAAAAGTCAAAGTCGCCTTAAGACGGGATTCACATGGAATCTCGCGAAAATTCCAAATACGAACTCGGAAATTCTAAATTCGACTCGAAAAATTAAATTCAAAATTAAAACTAAAATTCGCTGAAAAGTATCCGTAAAAATATTTTTACTATTTAAAATAGGGTACAATTGCGGGTGTTACAATCACCCCACCTTTTAAAAAGTTTCGTCTTCGAAACTTGAGAGTAGAAAATAAAAGTATCAAGGACAAGAATCGGTTTTAAAAATTAACAAGAAAGCTTTTACAAGGGAAATATTTATGAAATGAGGTTCCTCTCGAAAACGGTTTAAGGAGAATTTTCATAAGTGTGAAACTTTACTTACGGATCTCAAGAGTGCCCGTCGCGAACGAGAACTCTAATTATCCAGATCAAATCAAAGTCGAAATAGTGAAATCGAAAATCAAACAAGTGTTAGTAAGTGCAGGACTAGTCACTAGACGTCTCCAATAACAAGTCCAAACATCCAACCAAACACAAAATCCAAATATAAAAGCGAAAGAAATCTATTTTCTCCAAAAAGAGGATACAAAGTCCATCTTAAGACTTCTTTGAAAAGTTAAATTAGAAATACACTATGGAAATTCGAAGATTTTCTCAAAGATAAAATCAAAATAACACGACATTACACGTACATAGAGCGACTCGCACATCTCACACACAATTCAAGGTAACATTATATATACAAAACACGCAAAAACGAAACAAATCGAACTCTTAGGGATAGGAAGAATCACGATGAAGTCGGCAGGAAGATCTACAAGAATTCGACATCACTTACTCTACTAATAAACCAAATCCTCAAGAGAATACAATTTACCCAATTTGCAACTCATCATTTTCAATCATCAGATTTCCTACAAAAATATTCCATAATCACGAAACTTCGAGTAACAATCCCAATTATTCGAATCCAATTAGAATCTACTAAGGTCCATCGGCACGGTAGACTCCACAACTAACAATCAACATGAAAGATTTATTACGCACTCTAATCTTCTTAGTTTTTTTCACCAAAACTCTACTAGAACTACCAACCAATATTTATCTATGGAAACATGATCGCTAACAACCACAAAGTAAAGGACTTACCATGAAATCCTTTAATCCAATTTACTTCAAACTCATTATCCTAAATTTACAATGAACTTTCTCATCCTCGAAAATCAAACACAATCCACGCAACCAAACATTATTATCTAAGATCCAACTAGTCTCATCCAAAGTCTCACGACAAGGGAAAATCCACAATCCATTATCTCTTATAAGAATTCTTTAATATGCCATAACATCCTTAATTCGATCATTACTACGCTCGAAGCCTCAAATATAAATAGTCACATTAGCAAACTACGGTGGTTACTAATTCTCAAGATAAATGGGTTCACCATTCTAACTCTATATTCCATAACAACTGAGTACTCATTATCCAAAACTTGCAACTAACATTTCTCAATCTCAAACTATGATTCCTTAAGAATAAAAGAGAATTACTAATTCTAAACCACAAATGACCAATCACTTGGCAATCAAACAACCATTCAAATCATCTAATTCATCTAAAACTCAAAATGAATAAATTTTCATTTATGACAATACTCCTCAAACTTTGGGTACCGGCTCAAATTCCCTAAAGCAAAGTCTCTTTTAGAATCCACCAATTAGAGACATCTAATTCCCAAATGACATACCAAGCAACCGTTATAATACCCAACAACAACGAACTATTATCATGATCAACTCAATTCTCAAAATAGCACTACAATACCAAGCCCTAAATCTAAAACCATCAAGAGAGGATACATTATCACTATTAGGATTCATCCTAGTGCTTAAGTCCTATTTCTCATGATCAAATACAACATGAAATTTGCTAAATCCAAATACACATATTCTAGCTAAAGAATCCCACAATACATTACAATTATTCTCTGAACCTTACAAACGGAATATCCAATCCACTAAGGAAAAGATGAAGCGGCAATGAGATAGGAAATGATAAGGAATCTCAAGGAGAACACGAGAATAAATAAGGCACGAGATTACAAGAGAGGAGCGCTGAAAATAACGAGGTCAAGGAAGAGACAAAGCAGATAGTAGAGTTATTAAGATATCTGAGTAAGAAAGAAGGTACGAGCTTGTAATTTCTTAAAGATCAATCTTGACAAAAACATTCAATAATGGAAATGAAAAGGGATGATGGCACGAGTAAAGGTTTAAGGTTTAATCCACAAAATTTCTCCTTTCAGACTTAGGGTGATAGCAAAGCAAATCATCCCAATAACAAAGGTCTCTTACAAGGGACCCTCGTACCACAAATCATCGGAGTAAGGTACACCTAGATTTAACAAATCGATCACAACCCAATTCATCCATACTTTCATATCACACGGATTCCCAAATGCGGAATTGCAACTCAAGCATAATAACATTCTCTCAACTCCATAATTTGACACATTCCCCAAGGTTTCAAAAACCGAAGAACCAATAAGGAATTCTCCATACTAATCTCTTTTCAACTCCTACGGCCACAAGGTAGAACACCGAACAAAACGTCATTATCAACATCATATAGCCCACGAGTGCATTATTATCAAAGTACAACCTCAAGTCAAAACATCATCATTAACGTCCTAAGGTATTTCCATCATAGCTCACATCATCGAATCTCCGCTCATATCTATATCCTCAGTAATCTGGTTTCAACTTACCGCAACCTTTACTACTTCAAACAATCTCCGATACCATAAGATAAGATCATATATTTAAATCCAAGAACTATAGCCAAATGCTTTTCCACCAAGCCTATACTCTAACACATAAACTAGAATCCACAAGAAGTCACTTAGTCTCAAAAGCATTTTACAACTCAAGGCATCATTCAAAGCTTCCTATTTACCCAATTAGACCTATCATAAGCATGTTCTTCAAAACAATACTAAACTTTCTAAGTCAAAAACTGAGACTTACTCATGAGTTAAGAATCAAGCCAACTCATTCACCTTACACCATCTATACCATTAACATATCTCACATTAGTCATGGCAAGCATCAACATTAAAATCATCAAACTTATCTTACCTACCTTTCCTAGTTGTTTACAACCAATCATCAATATAGGGTGAATTTTAGCTCACATACCCATTTTCCCTCAAATCACACAAAATTCATTCTAACAACACTAATATTCAACAAAAGTCAAGTTCTTTTCCGGACCAAGTATAATCTACCACAAACAAAAGGGTATGGTGTCCACCAAGGTCACATAATGAAGTTGAATGGTACAAATTGATAAGGAGGGAGGAACTATCAAGAATAATTTCCAAGAGGCAAACCAGTTGGAAGAGAAAGAATCACTTAGATAGAAGGAAGAGAGCATAATACATTAAGGACGAGAGAAAACATCGATGAGGAAGAAATACACTTCAATTAGGCTTGTCAATCTTCAATCTTCGGTAGAGGATACTTCTTCTAGGTAACACATGATCCTCCTCAAAACGGTAGATACAAACAAACATAACATCACTCAACACAATCAACAAACAAGTTAGAACCTTACAAACATCAAGTACACCAAAGACTACCACCTTAGGCCCTTAAGTCTACCCATCTCTCATTTATTATTTCAAGGTCAAGTAGTTTAAGTTTAGGGTTCACGTGTGTGCGTCGGGAGCGTTTAAACTCTGATACCAACTGTGACAACCCTCGCGAATGCGGAAATATAAAACATACAAGCATGTGAATTAATTTGCGGAAATACGGTATTTTAAAAACTTTTATACATGCAAGGTAGAAAATACGAGGAGTGTCAAAACATTTCAAACTAAGTACGAAATACAACAAAGAGACGGAGTCTCTCCAAAATGTTAACAAGTAAAAGTGTTTATGCAAACTAGCTAAATAACGTCTAGAGTGTTTCATCCAGGACCAACGCCCGGTCTATTCACAACCCGAACCCAACTAACCACAAGCAAAAAGCCATCCAATCAAGCAACCTGTTCATCCATGAAAAACATGAACGCCACAGTCAGTGGGGAGTAACTCCGGGTTCTCCCAGCCTTATCACATTAAACGTACATAGAAGGAAATACAAAAGTAGAGCATGCGTACATAAAGATGTACATGTGAGATACGATAAGGATAGATAGGCAATTCAATATTTAATGATAAGAGCATATGGAATACAAATCCGAATCCATCATGTTATACAAAGACTCGGGGAACACACTCTTAGGCAACCGAATACACTCACTAGGGCTTGCATCTCACCGTTAGCGGTATAAGTTTGATAAGATTGAGACTCGACAACAAACCATGCCAAGTCATGCGATGATCACAATAAATCCATCAGATTATCATCCATTCAAACGAACCAATACATTGACGATGCCAAGTCATGCAATGACCATGAATAAAATCATGAAATCACGCATTCAAAGACAACGACACAAACATGACATCTCTCACGGTAAATGAAATGCACTAGCACCGTGTACATGGCAAGTATGATTAAAAGGCATCCACGAGATCACATTTCCCTGAACGCATACACGATTCAATTCATTTCGTATATATAGACTAATTTCCTCCTGGTAGGAACGATAAGGCTCCTAATCTAAACCTGGCCAAATTCTCGGAATCACATTTTCCGATTCGACATGCGATCACGTTTCGTCCTCCAAGACTC